>BLSH010198986.1:560998-587996 GCA_018402905.1 Glandirana rugosa | reverse complement strand
TATATCATTGCATTCGGTGGTGTATGTACGGTATATAGTACACTTGACGTGGTGTATTAAAATATATACAGTTGGGTATATATATATATATATATATATATATATATATACACACACACAGTGTATTGAGTGTACACTATATATCAGTGCATTCAGGGGTGTACGTACGGTATATAGTACACTTGACGGGGTGTCTTAAAATCTTAAAATATATACAGTCTAGTATATATATATATATATACACACAGTGTATTGAGTGTACACTATATATCAGTGCATTTAGGAGTGTACATACCGTATATAGTACAGTTGACGTGGTGTACTAAAATATATACAGTCTAGTATATATATACATACAGTGTATTGAGTGTACACTATATATCAGTGCATTTGGGGTTGTACGTACGGTATATAGTACACTTGATGTGGTGTATTAAAATATATATAGTCTAGTATATATATACACACAGTGTATTGAGTGTACACTATATAGCAGTTCATTTGAGGGTGTATGTACGGTATATAGTACACTTGATGTGGTGTCTTAAAATATATACAGTCTAGTATATATATATATATATATATATATACACACAGTGTATTGAGTGTACACTATATATCAGTGCATTTGGGGGTGTACATATGGTATATAGTACAGTGGATGTGGTGTCTTAAAATATATACAGTCTAGTATATATAAACAAACAGTGTATAGAGTTGTCACTATATATCAGTGCATTTGGGGGTGTACGTACGGTATATAGTACACTTGACGTGGTGTATTAAAATATATACAGTCTAATATATATATATATATATATATATATACACATGGTGTATTGAGTGCATTTGGGGGTGTATGGTATATAATACAGTGTAGTACGGTGTTAAAAAAATCCCCATCGTGTCAGGAAGGCCACAAAGGAGAGGCAGACACTCCCAGGCCACTAAAAGAGGGAAAGCAGCCTCTGTGTCTTCAGTGAAAAGTGGTGGTGGCGGATATGGTTCATCCCCTGCAGGCGGGTCACGCTTGTCCTTTTTTTCTGCTGTTGGCCGTACTATTCAGCCACAGCATGCAGAAGAGTTGGTGGAGTGGATAACTAAGCCGTCCTCATCCTCCTCATCGTCTGTCACCCAGATTCATACAAGTTTGCCTTCAAATGCAGCTGGCAAAGCAGCCTATTCCACCGGATCCTTGTCCACAGTTACTCCTTCTGTAGCCCCACCATCATGCACGGAGGAGTCACCAGAATTATTCGACCATAGTGTCAGTTACATGCTGATGGAGGATGCAGAAGCACAAGCAGTCATGTTCCCCCAGCTGCAGCATACTGCCAAGTTTGCTCCAGTGATGAGGAGGGAGGGGATGATGAGAACACAGACTGTACTTGGGTGCCTGAGAGACGAGAGGAGGACAGTGAGGAGGAGGCACAACTCCAATGAGGCAGGATGTCCTCCAGGGGCCAGCTTAAGGGCAGCCACCTAATTGCATAAGACCACAGAGCTCCACAGGTGCAGGGCACTGCTGACTTTCAAAAGTTCTTTGGTGTGGGCATTTTTCAACACTTGTGCAGTAGATCCCACCATTGCCATTTGCAATCTATGTATGAAGCGGGTCAAGCGAGGCCAGAACTCCAGCCGCTTGGGCACTACTGTCTTGACAAGACATATGAGGACCAGCCATGCAGTCCATTGGCAACAGCACCTGAAAAACCCACACCAGAAAACAAGGCGGACTCTGCCTTGCTCCTCATCTGGGATCCCAACCCCTTCTATACCTCCAGTCCTCTCCAAAACCTACACTGAGAGGAATGAATGTATATCAATGCGTGCCACAACTAGTACTTGCAGCCAATCTGCTAGCAGTACACCACCAGGTGAATTCAGCAGGCAAATATCCCTACCCCAGTTGTTGAACCGTAAAAAAAAATACTGTCCCAGCCATTCACATGCTCAGCGTCTTAATGCTAGGTTGGCCAAATTGCTAGCACTCCAACTGCTGCCTTTTCAGCTGGTAGACTATGCCCCCTTTCGTGAATTTGTGGAATGTGCTGTCCCACAATGGCAGGTTACCAAAAGAAATTTATTTTCACGTAAGTCCATTCCAGCTCTCTACCGTCATGTGTAAGGCAATGTTTTGGCCTTGTTGCACAGGGTGGTCAGCAGCAGGGTTCATATTACCGCTGACTCATGGTCCAGCAGGCACGGTCAGGGATGTTGCCTTTCCTTCATGGCACACTGGGTAACTCTACTGGCAGCTGGGAAGGATGCAGGACAGGGTTCAGTGTTGGAGCTAGTTCCGCCACCACGCCTCCAAAAAGCTGGTGGTGATTTTGCCATATCCGCCTCCTCTACCCCCTTCATCTTCTTCCACCTCTGTGGCTTCTTCTGCAGAACTGTTCTCTGAGCCTGCAGTGCTCCCTAAGCATTCAAGGGGCTATGCAAGCAGTCAGGCTAAAAGATGCCATGCTGTGCTTGAGTTAGTCTGTCTTGGGGACAGGAGCCACACTGGGGCAGAGATTCTGTCAGCTCTGCGGGGGCAGGCTCAGAGGTGGTTGACACCACGGCAGCTTGAGCCAGGAATGGTGGTATGCGACAATGGCATCAACCTTCTCTCTGCCCTCTGATAGGGACACTTGACACATGTTCCATGCATGGCACACGTCTTGAATTTGGTGGTGCAGCATTTCTTGACCAGGTACCCAGGCTTACCAGATATCCTGAGGCAGGCCAGAAAAGTATGTGGTCATTTCTGGCGTTCATACAATGCCAGTGCCCGGCTGGCTGATATTCAGCGGGAATTCAACCTGCCCACCAACTGTCTCATTTGTGACATGCCCACCAGGTGGAACTCAACATTGGCAATGCTGCAGCGGCTGCACGCACAGCAGAGGCCCATCAATGAGTACCTCTGTGAGCATGGCACCAGGACAGGCTCAGGGGAGCTTGGCTTCTTTTCGCTACGTCAGTGGCTGCTGATCTAGGGTGCATGCACTGTCCTGTCACCATTTGAGGAGGCCACAAGGATGGTGAGCAGCGACAATGCATGCATCAGTGACACTGTCCCTCTAATATTCCATCTGGAGCACATGCTTCGTGGAATCATGGACAGGGCACTTGAGGCAGAACAGCGGGAGGAATAGGAGGACTTCCTTTCCTCTCAAGGCCCCCTTTATGCAGAGAGCATTCCTGCAGAGCCGCCAAACACACAGGAAGAAGAGGAGGATTATTGTGTTAGCATGGATGTGGAGGATAACACGCAGCAGTCTTCAAGGGATCATGGTTTTCAGTCCCCAGTTTCTGGCCTGTCCTGCATCCAGCGTGCTTTCTGAATGGACATTCAGTGCTGCTGAAGGATTCATAACCGATCAAAGAGTGCGCCTGTCAACAGACTCGGTTGATAGGCTCACTTTTATAAAAGCGAATCAGTCCTGGATCAGCAGCTATCAAACCCCTGATGCTGATGCAACTGATTACATTTGCTAGGGATCTGGGATCCCTTTAAGACTGCCACTGCTCCTATTCCTCCTGTCCATAATCCAGAACGATATTTTATATTTAGGGCACCACCAACACCCAAGGCCCAATTTTTCAGCACCTGGTTTACAGGGGCATGCCATAACAATTTTTAAACTAATTTACAACAGCAGGACCCGTTCCTGCCCCCAACAAGAGTAACTGCAAGGGGTTACAGTGTTCTGGCACCGCCAACACCCAAGGCCCAATTTTTCAGCACCTGTTTGACTGGGGCATGTCATCACAATTTTAAAAATAATTTACAACAGCGGGGCCAGCACCAAAATTAAAAAAAAAAAAAATTGCGTTTTGGGGGGACCCTACACCATTTTTAAAAAATAAATTGGCGTGGGGTTCCCCTTAAAATCTATACCAGACCTGAAGGGCCTAGTATGGACTTTGGGGACACCCCCACGTCATTTTTAAAAAATTTTTGGCGCGAGGTTCCCCTTAGAATTCATACCGGACCTGAAAGGCCTGGTATGGACTTTGAAAGGAACCCCTACGCATTTTTTTTAATTTAGTGCAGTGTTCCCCTTAAAATACATACCAGACCTGAAGAGTCTGTTAAGGACTTTGTGGGGGAAACCTACGCAATTTTTTTTTTTACATTTCGGAACGGGGTTCCCCTTAAGATCCATACCAGACCTGAAGGGAGGGGTGTGGTCAACACAATGTTTTTTCAGTGAATTTATGTATATTGCCGGGAAACGGCAAAACATTACAGCCGCGATAATAGATGACAATTTTTCCTTTGGAAATATCATTTTACTCTGGCTATGTTCTAAACATCACAGAAGTGCGCCCTTTTACAGGCAGACTAAGGGGACCCCCCAGGCACGATATTTAAAGGAATATTTCATTTTTATTGTTTCGCTTTAAGCATTATTAAAATCACTGCTTCTGAAAAAACGATTGATTAAATTGATACATGTCCCCTAGGGCAGGACCCAGGTCCCCATACACTTTTTATGGCAATAACTTGCATATAAGCCTTTAAAAGAGCACTTTTGATTCTTCATGTTCAAGTCCCATTGATGTTAATTGCATTTGCCTGTTCGCAAGTTCTGGGGTGTTTGGCCCATCCCTAAGTGGCACTGATGGGCACTGATGTGGCATGGATGAGCATGAATGAGGCATAAATGAGCCATGGATAGGGATGGATGAACCATGGATGAGCATGGATGTAGCCGTGGATGGGGATGGATTAGCTGTGGATGGGGATGGATGAGCTGTGGATGGGGATGGATGAGCCATGGATGGGGATGGATGAGCCATGGATGAGCATGAATGAGACATGGAAGGAGATGGATGAGCCATGAATGGGGATGGATGAGCCATGGATGGATGGATGAGCCATGGATGGGAATGGATGAGCATGGATGGGGATGGATGAGCCATGAATTGGGATGGATGAGCCGTGGATGGGGATGGATGCATCATGGATGGGGATGACTGAGCCGTGAATGTGGAAGGACGAGCTGTGGAGGGGGGTGGCTGAGCATGGATAGGGATGGATGAGCCGTGGATGGGAATGGATGAGCCGTGGATGGGGTTGGCTGAGCATGGATGGGGATGGATGGATGGAGATGGCTGAGCATGGGTGGATATGGATGGGATTGGCTGAGCTTGGATGGGGATGGCTGAGCATGGATGAGGATAGCTGAGCATGGATGGGGATGGCTGAGCCGTAGATGGGGGTGGCTGAGCATGGATGGGGATGAGTGCAGGAATGGGCACAGATCAGCGCTGTGGGCACTACAGATCCAACCCACAGTGCTGTTGCACTTGATCTCTCCCCTCTCCTCTCACATTGTACCGATTGGTACGGAGAGGGGAAGAAATTAACAGGGCATGCGCGAGCTTGTTTACAACTGATCGCTCCGTCATTGGATGGAGCGATAACGTGGTAAAGCTGTCATGGGCCCTTTACCGTGACCCATGATGTGTAAGGTCCTCGGGACCCTGCGGTCACGGATATTCCCGGGGGCGTGCGGGAGCGTGATTCTGGGAGGACGTCATAGTACGCCCTCCCAGAATCATCCGACCGCACTGTAGCCTTATGGCCCAGTCGGTAAGTGGTTAAGGGATTAAATGGCACACCTGTCTATATTTCAAAAGCACTCTCTTTGCTTTCTTGCCCTCATTTTATAATTAGGAAGCAGACTGCCTGTAGGGTAGGTGGGGTGGTTGGTTGTCACATCCTATATGTTTTTTTGGGTGCTAAGCAAGGGTCACATGAGAGGCCTACCCCAGTGTGGGCTCTTCTGGTCTATGCTAGATACTTTGAATAGGGTCACTGCCATACGCAGGGGGTACCGTTACTGGAACAGCTGACTGATCTCTAATAAACTCTTTTGATGCTACTGTACATCTCCATGGTTACTTTCACATTTAGGAGGGACACGAAGAGCTCCTGCCCTCTCTACCTGTCCAACGCATCACTGTTACCTCTCTCCCAGTAATGATATGGGGGTCCCACCGTGCACCTACCACAAACTCCATGCGTGCAATTTACTTAACTCTTTCTCTTCCGTACCTGTGCACAGGACGAGAGCCTCAGCAGTGCAGATCTGCTCATGGGAGACGGAACGCTGCTGAAAGAGTGCAGATAATATCCCCCTTGCTGCAAAAGGCCTCCTTACCCAATCCCATGTACATGCTTAAGGCATGCTCCTAGAGAGACCTCAATTACCCTTGGTAACCACTGTATCTTCATACTGTATGAACTCCTGTACCATTATCTTCATGCCCCGATGTGTTTAGTGACCCGAGATGTAACTATATGTGACGGTTACTTGCATTACACCCCTTGAGTGACTTCAGACCAGTCAAAGTTTCAAACGCTTAATATGAATAAATTGACATGAAGACATATACAGACAACAGTCCAAAATACTGTGCAGTCATTTCCTTTATGTGCCTATCCCAAGCTTGTGGCTGCCCCAACATATGTGCATAGGAAAAAAGTCCATAACTGGTTCAGTCCATGAATGCCATCAAACTCAGACTTTGGCATGGCAGTGGAAATCCAGACTCCGGCAATGACGACAAGTAAGACATAATGGGCCAGACCAGAACTGATTCGGGCAGAGAGCGTGCCAGGGTCTGGGCCTCCTTTTTATAGAACACAGGACTAGGGGGTGAAAACCAAGAAAAACCAAGGAAACACTATTAACTCCTCCTACTCCCCCCATATCCTCTGTCCCAGCAAAGCCCCACCCCCATCCTGGCACATATTTTCCCTTCCCCCTTCCAATCTTCTCCAACACAAATCCTCCTTTCCCAAAAATCTACCCTACCAGCACAAATCCTCTGCCCACTTCTAGCATATATTCCCCCACCCAAATCCCTGCTACCAGCACAAACCCACCCCTTCAAACACAAATCCTCTCCCCCTTTCTAGTAGAAATCAGTAGATCAGTCCCGCTGATTGCAGGGTGGTTGGGAGATATCTGTGTGTGACATAATTCCCATGCACAGAATTTCTGCGCTTGAGGAATAAGTGATACATGCATGCAAGTATTTATGGCATTGCATGAAAACATCGAAGTACAGCCATTCACTTCTATGATGCACTGTACACACCACTTGTGGTTCCCTGGGCAGGGAATCAGCCCTTGGATTTTATGGAAGACCAAATTTTAAGCCTCAAATCATCTGGTCAATAGGAATGTGCAGAAGAAAGGAAATGGCGGACATGCTTCAGCTCTTGACTTGTCAGGACAGCTTAGGATTTGGCCATAAAAGCAGGTGCCTGTGTTTATACTATATAGGTTCATGAGATCACTCACAGTTGCGAGTCATATATTCATATTATGCTTCCTGCTTAGTGCAAGTCGGCAGGTCAATTAAGATTAATTGTTTAATTAAGTTGTTTGTTACCCCAACACTGCATATTCCTGATATGTGCCTGCTGTACCATATACTTGTATGAGAAAGTATCCTGTTCTCTTTGTATTGCTTCCTTTGTGTGAAATGCTAGACTCCTTGCTTTCCTATTAAAACCTGACCACACTAAGTAGGAGAGCACACCGTGGTCAGTTCTCTAGCTATGCTTGGAACTCAGTGTACTCTCCTCCAATGATCAGACTTGTCCTGACACGCCCCTCCTACATAGCCATTCAGTGGGAAGCTCAGCATGCTGCTGCTTCTCCCCACCCCCCCCCAGCTCTTTTGCAGCTGAGAACAGAGGGTATGTGATAATTTCTAAAAAAGGGTAAAAAGGTATTTATAATATTTTTATATCTATACAAAAATGTTTTGCCTTTCATTTCTATTTTAAACGGAATGGGCTGTTTTACAAGGTGATCATTTACAACCACTTAAAGACCAATACAATAACTAGTTTGCTTATTCTGCATTTGATTTTATTTCAGCAGTCATTCAGCAAAGATTCTGACTATGCAGACACATGCAGAGGGAGATTCTATGTATATGAAATAGCATTAATAAAAACAGCCTCACAAGCAAAGTAAAAATGTAAACATCACATCAAAAAGTACTTCTATGTATGTTTCTTTTTAAAGCCATCTCTCTCTCCCATTAAGCTTTATGTTGAGCCTGGTTGTCCTATATAACATGCATGTTAGGCTAAAGAAAGTTGCCAATTATGTAAATAAGCATTTTAGTAGAAAATTGACAGGTTCTTTTTTAAAAATGTTTTATGGCTATTTTCATTTCCAGAACCAATTGATAACTTCAGTCAGCTTAAACTTTTCAAGAAGACAACAGGAACAGCAGAAACTTATCTGAATATTTCCATGCAACTCGTAGAAAATTCATAATTTGGAACAGAAATTTAGCACGTTAAACACGGAATTATTCATGACTCTGGCAGGCACGTGTGTTTTCAAGGCAGTTAGCCAAGCGGGCTGTATCTCCACTCACAGGTGAAACAACATTCCCAATGTAAAAAAAAACCCTGAAAACATTCATAAATCAAAACATAAAATTCTGTTCAAGAAATCCCAATTTAGGTGCCAACTTTTTTTCTGCTGAATTGGACTAAAGTCAGCTGACAGGCGCACATGCTCAGTCAGACAGTATCAATTAGTGTCCCGGGTAGAACGTTTGCTTGAAATTGATATTTCAATTTAGCCCTGTATCTCTTGGCTGCAAATTAGAAGCTCTAATTGTTGGAGGCACAGGGATCGGCACAAAGAAACTTTACTTTTCTTCCAAAATACGGGTGACAGTTCTTTCAAAGTGCTAAACTTTTGTGAAGAGAAGCTGAGCCTGCCAAGTCTACATCACAAATGAGTGTAGCGTTCTAAAATTTCTTGTATCTACAAAGGCAACTACAAAAGCAGGAATAAGCAGCCCGAAGGAATGAGGAAATTGGTTGGGGAATTGTCAATCAGCAGGAGAATCCAGTCTGTGATTAGCCTCCTCCTGATCTGCTGTGTAATCAGAGTAACAAACCCACTTGGTCTCAAAAGACGTGACAAATGCAGAAGCAGCTGACTGTGAATTGAGGTTTTGTCAGATCATGGCCTGCTGGGGGAATCTGGAGTATAAGCTACATTTCAAATCAAGATGAGCCAAGTCATAGAATACAAAAAACCTGCCGTGAACATCAGGTTTCCTGTTTCTGGCTGATTTGTGTATATTCCTACTGCCCGCTCAAAGACAGGTCATGCTATTTGGTCCTTCTGCATGGGTGCTAAAGGAACAGTCTGCAAGAGCTTTGTCCATCCATGGTCAGGACCAGTTGATATTGCCCGGAGTTTAGAAATAAAGACTGGCCTAGCAGTTAGTAACTTGGCCTTGCTTCATACATTATTTTTTTCTGATGTCTTTCTTATATATTTTATATGTGCATTTATTTTTATAAGAAACAAAGTGTCTACCCTTCTTTAACCACTTGTCGCCAAATCACGTACCTGTACGTGCACCATTTTTTTAGAGCTAACAGTTGGCTTTTTTTGTGAAAACAAATGATGCGGCTAAGCAGCTGCTTGGCTGTTATTACTATATCTATATATAGATATAGATATATATATATAGATATAGATATATAGATATATATACACAGCATCTCACAAAAGTGAGTACACCCCTCACATTTTTGTAAATATTTTATTCTGTTTTTTTATGTGACAACACTGAAGAAATGACACTTTGCTACAATGTAAAGTAGTGAGTGTACAGCTTGTATAACAGTGTAAATTTGCTGTCCCCTCACGATAACTCAACACACAGCCATTAATGTCTAAACCGCTGGCAATAAAAGTGAGTACACCCCTAAGTGAAAATGTCCAAATTGGGCCCAATTAGCCATTTTTCCTCCCCGGTGTCATGTGACTTGTTAGTGTTACAAGGTCTCAGGTGTGAATGGGGAGCAGGTGTGTTCAATTTGGTGTTATCGCTCTCACTCTCTCATACTGGACACTGGAAGTTCAACATGGCACCTCATGGCAAAAAACTCTCTGAGGATCTGAAAGAATGAATTGTTGCTCTACACAAAGATAGCCTAGGCTATACGAAGATTGCCAAGACCCTGAAACTGAGCTGTAGCACGGTGGCTAAGACCATACAGCAGTTTAACAGGACAGGTTCCACTCAGAACAGGCCTCACCATGGTTGACCAAGGAAGTTGAGTGCACGCGCTCAGTGTTATATCCAGAGGTTGTCTTTGGGAAATAGACGTATGAGTGCTGCCAGCATTGCTGCAGAGGTTGAAGGGGTGGGGAGTCAGCTTGTCAGTGCTCAGACCATACACCGCACACTGCATCAAATTGGTCTGCATGGCTGTCGTCCCAGAACAGCAAACAGTTTGCTGAAGACAAGCAGACTAAGGATGTGGATTACTGGAACCATGTCCTGTGGTCTGATGAGACAAGATAAACTTATTTGGTTCAGATGGTGTCAAGCGTGTGTGATGGCAACCAGGTGAGGAGTACAAAGACAAGTGTGTCTTGCCTACAGTCAAGCATGGTGCTGGGAGTGTCATGGTCTGCGGCTGCATGAGTGCTGTCAGCACTGGGGAGCTACAGTTCATTGAGGGAACCATGAATGCCAACATGTACTGTGACATACTGAAGCAGAGCATGATCCCTTCCCTTCGGAGACTGGGCCGCAGGGCAGTATTGCAACATGATAACGACTCCAAACACACCTCCAAGATGACCACTGCCTTGCTAAAGGAGCTGAGGATAAAGGTGATGAACTGGCCAAGAATGTCTCCAGACCTATACACTATTGCGCCTCTGTGGGGCATCCTCAAACGGAAGGTGGGGAGTGCAAGGTCTCTAACATCCACCAGCTCCGTGATGTCGTCATGGAGGAGTGGAATAGGGTTAAGGCAGTGCTGGAAAATAATGGTGGCCTCACAAAATATTGACACTTTGGGCCCAATTTGCACATTTTCACATAGGGGTGTACTATTTTTTGTTGCCAACGGTTAGACATTAATGGCTGTGTGTTGAGTTATTTTGAGGGGACAGCAAATTTTCACTGTTATACAAGCTGTACACTCACTACTTTATATTGTAGCAAAGTGTCATTTCTTCAGTGTTATTACATGAAAATATATAATAAAATATTTACAAAAATGTGAGGGGTGTACTCACTTTTGTGAAATACTGTATATATATATATATCTATATATATATATAGATATATATATATATTTAAAGCGTCACCTATGGAGATTTTTAAATACCCTTAGTTTGTTGCCATAAAGCATGAAATGTTACGTATCTATTTACTTGGCGTAATATCATTTTTCACACTATACAAAAAAAAATGGGATAATTTTACAGTTTTTTTTTTTAATTCATTGAAGTGTATTTTTCCCCAAAAAATTGCATTTGAAAGACCGCTGCGCAAATATGGTGTGACATAAAATATTGCAACGACCGCCATTTTTTTCTCTAGGGTCTCTGCTAAAATAATATATATAATGTTTGGGGGTTCTAAGTAATTTTATAGCAAAAAATACTGATTTTAACTCCACTTTTGTTGAGAAAAAAACATTCCTTTCTGAGTGATCTATGTACATTACAAAGAGTTTAACAAACTTTGTTGCAGATTCCTGCCTTTTCTTATTCTGAAGAAATCTGTGTCCATGTGGAAAGTGAATCCAATGGGAGTGGTTTCATAATTAGCTGCTGCACTTGCAGGGCTCTAATGAAAAAAATTGCAGGGTCTGCATCCCTTTAGACATGATTTCCTATTGGGAGTATCCCACCAAAAAATGACATTTTTGTTGTGGGGGTGCCTGAAATCTGACTTTTATCTTAGTATTTTACTTTTGGGAAAATCTGTGAACCAATTACACAAGCAGGAAATAGTGTTTCTGGGGGCATTCTGTGTAAAGAACACCTCCAGGTAACCATGTTGCATTGCATTGTACAGAAAATCACAGAGCTGCAGATTGAAAGGGAAAGGTAATTTTTAATAACATTCAATTACAATATGACTTAAGTAGCAATTGTATACTCTATTTTATTGATTTACGTTTCTATTTTTTCCCCAAGAAAGTGAAGTTATCCTTTAACCACTTCAGCCCCGGAAGGATTTCCCACTTTAGGACCAGAGCACTTTTTGCGATTCGGCACTGCTTTGTTTTAAATGACAATTGCGCGGTCCTGCGACGTTGTACCCAAACAAAATTGACGTCCTTTTTTCCCCACAAATAGAGCTTTCTTTCGGTGGTATTTGATCACCTCTGCTTCACTTCTGATCACCGCGATAGATGAAAAAGAGTGACAATTTTGAAAAAAAAACATTTTTTTTACTTTTTGCTATAATACATATCCAAAAAATATATAAAAAAAATAATTTATTCATCATATTTGTGGTAAAAAAAATTGCAATCGGAATATATTGATTGGTTTGCGCAAAAGTTGCCGCATTTGTAAACCATGAGAATTAATTTATGGCGTTTTTATTTTTTATTTTTTAACTAGTAATGGCGGTGATCTACGATTGTTATTGGGACTGCGATATGGCGGCGAACATGTCGGACATTTTTGACACTTTTTTGGGAGCATTGACATTTATACAGCGATCAGATCTAAAATAGCCACTGATTACTGTATAAATGTCATTGGCAGTGAAGGGGTTAACCTGCGGGGGGAGATCTAGGGGTTAACTGTGTTCCCTAGGTGTGTTCTAACTGTGTGGGGGCTGGGCTGCCAGGGGCATAACAGATCTAACTGAACCCGGTGACAGGGATCAGTAGATCACTGTCATGCCGTGTGATATAACAGGAACTGCTGTGTGTACATCAGCGGTTCCCCGCTTTTTTGTTTTACAAGGCAATCGCAGGTTGCCGGCGGACATCGAATTAGCCCGACCCACGGCCCCGCTCAGGGAGCCGCCGGCGTGCATGCGCCCCCCCTAGCTGTGCGTGCGTGAATCGCATACAGCTGGCACTTTGCAGCAGTAAATGTACGCTTGGTGGTCGGCAACTGGTTAAGCTGGGTATATGCTAGTAGAATTTCAAAGGAAAATTAATACGAAATTCTCAGAATATTTGAAAGTAGTTCAAGATTTTGTTTGCTTTTTACATTTGCTTTTGAAATGAATGGACCACCACATACACTTTTAGAAATTTGTACATTCAAGAAAAGTTTTCCATCCTGCTCCTTCCAATTTTCTCCTCACTGCGGTTGAAAACAAACATTGATTTGACCCCACTAATGAAAAGAAAAAATCAATGAATGTTCTTACAACAAAAATTGTCAAATGAAATTCTAGTAGTGTATACCCATTTTTATTCAGGTGACAATCCTTTTTGATTTACAAACCAGTCTAATACATCAGTCATGTTGGAACAGGAAGGGGCCATCCCCAAATTGTTCCCACAAAGTCATGAATGAGTGAGTTTGGGGTGGAGGAACTTGACTGGCCTGCACACCTTCCTGACCTCAAACCTTGGGGATATATTAGAGCGGAGACTGCAATCCAGGCCTTCTCATCCACATCGGTGCCTGACTTCAAAAATGCGCTTCTGGAAGAATGGTCAAACATTCCCATAGACACTCCTAAACCTTGTGGACAGTCTTCCCAGAAGAGTTGAAGCTGTTATAGCTGCAAAGGGTGGGCCAACTCTATTGAACCCTATGGACTAAGACTGGGGTGCCATTAAAGTTCATGAGCGTGTAAAGGCAGGCGTCCCAATACTTTTGGTAATATGGTGTAGGTTTGGCCAAGTGTATGGGTCTAAGATTTTAAGTACAAGTGTTCATGTCACAGCTTTGGGCCACTAACTTGAAGATTTAGATACAGCCAGTGGTGAATCATTTGTATCTTGGGCCAAGGTCTGTGTTCAGTGCATCCCCCCCCCCCAACTAATTGAAAGGGATCATTCATGGGCTAATTTCAGGTGAAGTACAGTTGCACTCATAAGTTTACATACCCTGGCAAAATGTATGATTTCTTGGCCATATTTCAGAGATTATGAATGATAACACAAACATTTTTCTTTCACTCATGGTTAGTGTTTGGCTGAAGCCATTTATTATTAATCAACTGTGTTTAGGTCTTTTTAAATCATAATGACAACAGAAGCTACCCAAATGACCCTGATCAAAAGTTTACATACCCCAGTTCTTAATACTTTGTATTTCCCCCTTTAATATCAATGACAGCTTGAAGTCTTTTGTGGTATTTGTGGATGAGGCTCTTTATCTTCTCAGATGGTAAAGCTGCCCATTCCTTTTGGCAAAAAGCCTCCAGTTCCTGGAAATTCTTGGGCTGTTTTGCATGAACTGCATGTTTGAGATCTCCCCAAAGTGGATTAATGATCTTGAGGTCAAGAGACTGAGATGCCACTCCAGAACCTTCACTTTATTCTGCTGTAGCCAATGACAGTTGACTTGGCCTTGTGTTTGGATCATTGTCATGTTGGAATGTCCAAGTACGTCCCATGCGCAGCTTCCTGGCTGATGAATGCAAATGTTCCTCCAGTATTTTTTGATAACATACTGCATTCATCTAGCCATCAATTTTGACCAAATTTTCTGTGCCTTTGTAGCTCACACATCCCCAAAACATCAGCGATCCACCTCTGTGTTTCACAGTAGGAATGGTGTACCTTTCATCATAGGCCTTGTTGACTCCTCTCCACATGTAGCGTTTATGGTTGTGGCCAAAAAGCTCAATTTTGGTCTCATCACTCCAAATGACTTTGTGCCAGAAAGTTTGAGGCTTGTCTCTGTGCTGTTTGGCATATTGTAAGCGGGATACTTTGTGGCATTTGCATAGTAATGGCTTTCTTCTGGGACTCGACCATGCAGCCCATCTTTCTTCAAGTGCCTCCTTATTGTGCATCCTGAAACAGCCACACCACATGTTTTCAGAGAGTCCTGTATTTCACATGAAGTTATTTCTGGGTTTTTATTTGCATCCCAAACAATTTTACTGGCAGTTGTGGATGAAATTTTAGTTGGTCTACCTGACCGTGGTTTGGTTTCAACAGAACCCCTCATTTTCCACTTCTTGATTAGAGTTTGAACACTGCTGATTGGCATTCTCAATTCCTTGGATATCTTTTTATATCCCTCTCCTATTTTATACAGTTCAGCTACCTTTTCCGAAGATCCTTTGACAATTCTTTTGCTTTTCACATGCCTTAGAATCCAGAATCGTCAATGCAGAACTGGATGAAAGATGCAAGGGTCTGTCAGGAGTCCAGAAACTCAATGACCTTTTATACACACACACTAATTACAAGCAAACAGATCATAGGTGAGGATGGTTACCTTTAATGGCCATTCAAACCCCTTTGAGTGAAATTGTGTGCATGTTATCAGGCCAAAATCACCAGGGTATGTAAACCTTTGATCAGGGTCATTTTGGTAGTTTCTGTTGTCGTTATGATTTAAAAAGAGTAAACACAGAAATGTTTTTGTGTTCTCATTCATATTCTCTGAAAAATGGCCAAGAAATCATAAATTCTGCCAGGGTATGTAAACTTATGAGCAAATTATATTTCTGGTTGGTTAGGAATGCATTGTTTGAATTTTGCATTGAATCTTATATGGTGATACCACCATATAAGATTCAATGAAAAAATCAAACAATGCCTTTGCAAATTACAAATGTGATGGTGGCAGATAATATTGATACACTCCAGGTACAGGTAGAGTGCATACATATTATTTATGACTGCTTGATTATCTTAATAGAAACTAGGTTGCATTTTTGCTTCGCCATGTTAGGGACGTGTGTTTTTCATTGCAGTAAATGTAATTGCATGAAAATACATACTTACATATTTTTTCATGCACTTCCATTCAGTTTATTGGAAAATCATGTGTGTCAAAACACATTGGTGTGAATCCACCTCCACTAAAAAATAAAAAAAAAATGTTTGCCTTCCCATAGGCCCTTCTAGAGTCTGAGGCCTTGGGTAGCCACCCATTCTACCCTTACCATAATCTGCCAATGCATTTCTCTAGGGTGAAAATGCATGTCCATGCTCATGCCAAGGAGGCATTTTAGTCAACGAAGACACCACTGTACCATTAGGCATTAACAAAGGTTTTGCTTTGCTGAAAATTCTATGAAATTTGACAATTTTACTTCAAAATGTTGCCTTGAGAGGAAATGCAGTGCCTTCAATAGGGATGGGAACATTATGGTAGTTGGGTGGTTTTAAGACAGGTAAAGTGGTTGTAAAGCCGCTCAGTACCCCCCACAAAAAAAACCCAAAAAACTGCAAAGCAAAGGCATAATGAGCTAGTATACAGCGCATACTAGCTCATTATGAAATACTTACCTTGGAACAAAGCTGTTGCAGCGGTCTCGGCACACCGATGTGACGGGCGACATCATTCTTCCGGGTCTGCGGCTTCGTCCAATCACAGCGCGGGCTCCAGCGCACGCATGGCATGCGCACGAGAGCTGTCATTTACAGCAGGAATACAGAAGAAACGGCACCCTGGGCTACCCCGGGTGCCGATTCTTCAGTGCACATGTGCCGATGACAGCGGCACATGCAGATACAGGGGATATCTCCTAAACCGGACAGGTTTAGGAGATATTTCCTGGATCTACAGGTAAGCCTTTTTGTAGGCTTACCTGTAGTTTAAAGTGGTTGTCATGACTTGAAATCCACTTTAATTAGTTTCAGTGTGTTTTCTTTGTGTTTTGAGCGATTTTCCTCTTTTTGGTGTATTTTGTTGTTTCTTGACTTAAAGTTTATGTAAAACATTGTAAAACAACACATTCCGTTTAAAATATAAATGAAAGGCAAAACATTTGTGAATACATTTAAAAAAACATTATAAATACCATTTCACCTTTTTTTAGTGATCACATGACCTTTGTTTTCAGCTGCATAAGGAGCTTAGAGAGCAGGGGAGGAGAAACATCAGCACACTGGTCTTCCCAGTGAATTGCTGTGTGGGGGGGGGGGGTTCAGTTTCTGATCATTGGAGAAGAACATGCTTAGTTGTGTTAGAGAACTGACAATGCTGCCACACTGTGCTCTCATACCTAGGAAAGCAGGGGGCTGGTAGGAAGACCAAGTATTTCACACAAGGGAAACAATAGAAAGAGAACAGGATATTTTTTCATACAAGTACATGGTAAAGCAGGCACATTTAAGAATTATGAAATGTTGGGCATACATATTCTTTAACCCCATCCCGCCGACTGTATGCAGATATGCGGCTTCACTGAAGTGGGCCTTTATCCGTGTATCTGCATACCTGTCTTTGTGCAGGGAGTGCACCGAGAGCCCCAGGTCTCATACTAATGGTCGCGACCCAGGACTCCCAGTTCAGGTCACCTGATTGCAGCGAAAGCCTCTGATTGGCTAGCACGCTTGTCATTCACTTTGCAGTCTGTCCATGTGTTTACTTTTCTCTTCTGAATGGAGAGAAAAATACATTGTATCTTTCTGAGCTTGCACGAGATGAAGATGTAAATAAACAAATGTGTGTAAAAAAATAATTTTCAAGGTTTGATCTAGGTCAGTGCCAAGGATAGTGTTAAAGTTCCACCCAAAAGTGAAAATTCTGCTTTAAGGGAAGGTGACCCCCTGACATGCCACAATTGGCATGTCATTTTTTTGGGGGGGGTTCGGGATTTTCACAGGGTCCCAGGTCCACTTCCTCTCCTGGCGTTGCGGAGCCGGAAGGAAGTTCACCTCCCCCCCACCCTCTCGGTGATCTTCTGGGACACGTCACAGGGGCCATTCAAAGCGCGCAGCGCGACTCGCGCATGCCTAGTTCGTGCCCAGCTTTGAAGCCAAAGATGGGTGCCCACACTAGTGGTGCCGGCGCCATACGGAGGAGGGAAAGAAGAGTGACATTGCGGGCTGCTACATCGCTGGAGCCTGGGACAGGTGAGCGTTTGATTATTAAAAGTCAGCAGCTACACTCCTTGTAGCTGCTGACTTTTAATAGGATGGAACTCCGAGGTAAGGGACAAAGGTCAAAGCAACAGTCAAAGGTGAGGGTAGGTATATTTTGGGTAGGTATTTTGTAAGAAACATTTTTTAAATTAGTGTCACTGTCAGTTAGTGTCAGTATGATTTAGGTAGGATAAAAAAAGCAAAATGCACACTAATGTTTCTGGGCCCTACTACAGATACAAACCAACACACACATATGTGGTCTCACTGCAATAGTCAGGGGCAGGAGAATTTATTTTGGATTGTTCTTTGGTGTTAAATTATGGTAATATCAAGAAATTTACAGTTATACAGTTAAATTACAAAAAAAGATTTAAGCTATTTTCTTTTGATAGTAATAAAAAAAGTCAGGAGATATCCATTACAATTTACCACCAAAAGAAAGACCAATTTGTTCTGGAAAAAAACAAGGTATAATGCACTAGGATACACAATGATATGTACAGTTTTACTATCACATGTCAAAGTTGCAAAATTGTGTTCAGGCATTAACATGTGTTTTACCCTCCATCACTAAGGAGTTAATTTTTAGACAACGGATAAAAAATGTTGTCCAAATAACAACTTGTAAAAAGAAGAGTGCACAATTTTGTTTTCATTTTATTAGGTGTATATTATTATTATATTATTATTATTGATTATTACTTGATATAAATGACATATAACAGTAAATATTCTTAAAATATCCTAACATTTACTTTTTCTTGTTTTTGCATGTATTTCATATTTTATCAGGGAGTTCCGTAATTATACAGCTCAGTGATAAAGAATTCGAATCATAAAAATCTTTTTTTGTGAATGCATTTCCATTTCAAAATATAACTAACTACACTCTGAGAAGGTAACATGAGGACATGATGAATGACTCAGTATGTAGTGTTTTTACACTTAGTTTAGCGGGTGGCTTTGTGGATAAGCAGGAGAACCCATTTTTCAGTTAAAAAAAAAAGGTAAAAAAAGTAAATGTAAAAAATAAAATAAAAAATTATTTTATGTATGTCTTTTCCCTTTCTGACATATTTTTGGTGTATTTTGCACTTGTCAATGTTTTTAGACAGCAGAAAAACGAGGTAGCAACAAAAGCATGCAGCCAATACTAAAAGTAATAAAAGTTGCTATTTTTACCTCATTTTCCCTATTGCCTAATAATCCTCAAATAACAAAATATGCAAGAGTCACAATAATGAAATGTTCTACCTAATATTGTAAAAAAATATATTTTTATGTTTTTTCAGTTATCAAGGTCATGCATACTGTGATAAAAAATGAAATAACACCCCCCCCCCCCCACAAAAAAAAAGTAAAATATAATTTTCTTGTATTTCAATGTTTTTAGACAACAGAAAAACAATGATGTCTGAATAGCAACTTGAAAAATTTAAAGACTCAATGCACAATTTGTCTTGTTTATTGTTTGTAAATTTGTTATACATTACAAAACATAACAACACATTAAAAAAGGCAAAAAAATTCAAAAATTGTGTACCAACTTTTTAACATTTTTAACTTGCTTTTTGAACTTCATTTTTTCCCCAAATACTTAAAGCGTAACTCCACTTTTGTTTAGAAAAATACATTCCCCTCTAGGTGATCTATGTATATTACAAGGATTTTAACAAACTTTGTTGCAGATTCCTACTTTTTGTTATTCTGAAGTAATCCCTCTGTGTTCCTCTGAGCCCATGTGGGAAAGGGGGTCTAATGGGAGTGGTTTCATAATTATCAGTCAGCTGTGCAGCTACATCACTTTAGACGTGTTTTTTTATTAGGAGTATCTCACCAAAAATGACATTTTTGTTCCAGGGGATTCCTGAAATCTGACTTGTATCTTAGTGCAGACTTCTGGGAAAATCAGTGAGCCAATCACACAAGCAGGAAATTATGTTTCTGGGGAGTGGTCAGTACACATTCTGTGTACAGAACACTTCTAGGTAGCCATATTGCATGGCATTTTCAGAAAATTACAGTGGCTGCAGATTGAATAGGAAAGGTCATTTTTAATAACATTCAATTACAATATGACTTGTGTCGCAATTGTATATGCTATATTATTTTTGCTTTATTTGTTATTTTTTTTCCCCACGAAAGTGGGGCACCACATGTTTTATATATTTGTATATTTAATTTTTTTTTAGAGGGTTGATATTATATTTATTATCACTGCATGCAGGATCATGATGAATGCAAAAAATATGCAAATAAAGAAAAAAGTACAGACTTTAGTTTCAAAAACTATGAAAAAATACAGAGCCTTCCCCAAGTGAGTGTAAAGGATTTGTTTTTTTAAATAACAAACATGTCATACTTACTTGCTCTGTGCAATGGTTTTGCTCAGAGCAGAACCAATCCTCCTTTTCTGGAGTCCCCCATCGGTGCTCCAGACTCCTCCCCCCTTCTGAGTGTCCTATAGCAAGTTGTCTGCCTTGAGGGCACTTATGCATCCATAGACACAGACAGTGGGGCTTGGCTCTGCTCGGCCCCCTGCTCCCTCATCACAGAATTTGATTGAAAGCAGCAGGTGCCAATGGCCCCCCTGTTATCAATCTGCCTTGTGAGGAGGGAGAGAGCCACTACTCTCGGGCACAGTGCTGGATCAGAATCAAGCTCAGGTATAAGGGGGGCTGGGATGGGAGGGAAGCTGAACTCAGAAGGTTTTTTACCTTAATGCATAGAATGTATTAAGGCAGAAAACCTTCTGCCTTTAGAATGACTTTACTGCATTTTGCCTACAGGTGAGGTTTTGCTGAGACTTCAGCAAAGCGAAATTGGACAATTCCACTCAACCCCGTTGAAGATTTTTGGATTGAGCAAGAAAAGATTAGAACTCCTGTAGGTTTCACTGGTGTGTGTGCCACAGTGGGGAGATTCATCCTCATTTTTTGTCCTTGAAATCATTGCCTTTTACATGCCATTGACGTTTACGTTTGTCACCCGAACCGGAGGTGAAAGGTAATCTTTTCATTTACTAAACATAACTAAACATAAATCAACCACACATTGGAGAAATTAGCTCTAAATGTCAGTTGTGTTTCTGGGTCAGGGAGTGAAGGGAAATGTATCTAAAAGGACACAGCAAAAATGAGGGAGGCACTTGCATAGCTATATTTTTGTCTTCTGGTAACTCTTTAATTAAACATGACTAAAACTGCTGGCGACAAACTTTGGCACTTAAAAATCTCCATCGGGGATGTTTAAAAATTCCTACAGGTTATCAGTTTTGCGTTACAGAGGTGGTCTGGAGCTGAAATGATTGCTTTTGCTCTAACGATCGCGGCAATACCTTACATGTGTTGTTTGAACACTGTTTTCATATGCAGGTGCGACTTACGTACGCGTTCGCTTCTGGGTGCGAGCTCACAGATGGGGTGATTTAAATTTTTTTTTCTTATTTATTTTACTTTTTATTTTTTATTTTTACACCGTCTTTTTAAAAAAAAAAAAATGATCAATTTTATTCCTGTTACAAGAAATGTAAACATTGCTTGTAATAGAAAGTAGCATGCCAGGACCTCTTAAATATGAGATCTGGGGTCAAAAAGATCTCAGACCTCATAAATAACACTTCATCATAAAACGAAGTTTAGTTACTTTACCTTCTCTTGCAGTGTGTTTGAGGCCCCTTTCACACGGATGGACCGATCGACTCCGCCCATCAGTTTTTCAGGTGGAGCCGATTGGACCATCCATTATCCTCTATGGAGTGGTGGATGTAAACGGATATACCCACCGACATCCAATCCAATCTTATTCACTAAAAACCAATGGATGGGGATCCATTCCACATCTATCTAGCGGATCGAAGGGCAGTCGGGTGTAAACGGTCAGAAGGACTTCCGACCACCTGTAGAGATGAGCGGGCTGTGTATGTGTTTGCACTGCATAAGCAGAACGGATATGGACCAGCCATCCGCCTGCACAGCAGACAGATTCCCCACTGAGCAGACGGACTCCTGGCAGACTCTGCCCCTGTGAAAGGGGCCTAAAAAAGAACTAAACTCTCTCAAACAACATTAACTATTTTAATCCTTATTCTACTAGCCTCAGAAAATATATAGGAAGGTATATTATATTTACCTGTTTTAAAATGTTTACATTTATTCAGTTACTTCCTCGTTTCTGACCTAGGCCAAAATTATGTCATACATCCTAGGATAGTTCAAATGCATCATTTTTTTTTTTTTTTAGTAGGAGGAGAGGAGGAGGGGACTTTCTCAGCTGAGCACACCCTCCTGCCTGCATGCCTGGGCCAAGGGCAGATGGATTCCAAGAAGTAAATGCTACATGAATTTACTGCCCTTACTCAAGATGGTCATGGCTAGAAATGCTAGGGGTTATTTTTCAAAGTGATTTCTCAACAAAATAAAGCATGGAGACATGGATAGATGGGTGAGTTTGCTATGATTATTAAAAACTGATTAAACAGCATTTTCAGTTTGTGGTGCTCAGATACAGTTAAGTTCCACTTTAACCTCCCTGGCGGTATTCCCGAGTGTGGATCGGGGTGAATTTTCTGTACCAAGAGCGGTAACCCCGAGCCACACACACCGGATCGCATCCTTGGATCAGGGCAAAGTTACTTACCTTGTCTCCTGGATCCAGCGATGTCCCCCTGCTGTGTCAGTATCAATAGACAAATTTACCCCCTAGGCGGGACTTTAAATAGGCAAACACACCACCATTGAGAAAAAATACAGTTTATTACTTTGTTAAAAAATATTCAAATATGGGTTCAAATATAAAACAGTCTTGTTCCCCAAGGAAAAAACGGGGGGTGGGGGTGGGGGGAGTGACAGATAGGCAAATCACATGAATAGTCTCTATGCGTATATCATACAGTCCACCAGGTATAGGTCCACATATGCTGCAACATGACACAATTTACATTGGTTCACTACAAAGTTCCATAAGGGTACCTGTTTTAGCCGTGGATGTGAATATGGGCCTGATGGCTGTATATATGGTCCAAAAGGGTGGATACAAGGTTGGTGCCAGTCTTATTTATATCTGGCGATAGGATGGAAGGCAACTGGGGTGGGGCTTATAATCCACTGGGTGAAGTGAGGTCATCTCAAAGAGTCAAATCCTAGAGATTCCAACCTATATAATAATATAGGAGAGGGAGGGGGGGAGATGGAAAAGAGGAGGGAGGGAAGGAAAATAAAGGAAAGGACAAGGTTGTCACGTTGAAATCCATAAAAGATGGAACATTGGTACAGAGCTTTGTCTACTCACCGTAGGGTACATCCAGGGTGCTACCCTTTATGGCGCTGGAAAGAAGGAGTCCTAAATCATTACTGGTCCCAGATCCTATCCCACAGTGAAGTGGGGCCGGGGGGATCTACCACCGATCCCTTCCCTCTCAGAAAAGCGAGAGGACGGGCCTCCTACACAAATACAGAAATACAGATCATGCTTAGAATGAACAGTCTGTACGGTCAGGGTGGGAGTATAATTATGATGTTAATGCGGAGGGGGAATAGGAACACAAGAAAGGCGGGGTGGGGGGAGGGGGAGAAGGGAGGAAAAAGGAGAGGGAAGGAAAGAGGGGGACTTGGAAAGGAATGAAAATACAATGAGGAGGATCAGATCATAGAATAAACATCACAGGAAAAGGTTGAAGCAGAATATTGAAAGGAAATGGTTATAGGGTCTAGTCCCATTGCCCTGAAGCCTACCCTGTGTGCTGCTGCCTCATGTATCGCCGTCCGCCCTGGCCATGCCATGAAGTGCAATGGTCTCAGGGACTATATATGGCACCGGACGTGCGTGCCTGCACACTCGCGATGCCGCATATGCACTGCGTCATCATTGACGCGCCTGAGCAGTGGTGACCCGGAAGTAGAGTAATGCGGCTGAGACATAAGAGCGTCAGTCGCACCAGCCCTCCTGGAATGTAGGAGATATGATATTCCCCGGTGCCCAGGATATAAATATGGTACCGGGACTCCACGATTTCAAAAAAGAGGATGGAAAAACGAAACATGAACCGGAAGAGAGAGCCAATGCAAATGTGAAAGGTCAAATTAAAAAGGCAAAAGAAAAAGAAAGAAAAAATACACATGTGTGTTAACTACTCCATTGGATGATATCACAGAGCAGAAAGTCAAAAAGTAAGGGCAAATGTAATAATTGGTATTAGGGGAACGGATCAGAATACAGAGTGACAAGAGGAAAAAATTAACATTGAATAAATATGCCTAGGGCACGAGCCCCCCTAGTGATGAGTAATAGAATGGATTGAATGGATAAATGGATGGCAATCTTAGATGTAAATGGAAGAACTATGGATAATATACAGCCACCATCGCCCATCACCTATAGAATACATATAGCAATCACAATCAGGTGTATTACTTATAAGAACACTGGATGATGTTGCTAGATGTACCCATGGCCTATGGAAGTGACCTCAGACTTGCTGAGAGGTCCAAGGTCCCCCTCTTGACCTATTAACCCCTCATAGGTAACATGATGGTGTTACCCATGTCCTTCCCAGGTACCAGAGGTGAAACCTTCCAGGAAAGGTTGATAACTGATCCACTGTTTAGGCATGGTGGCATAGTTCCCCGAAGGGTCTCCCTCTGTAGGAGGGTCTTATCCCAGTCCCCACCTCGATTGTTGGGATGGATCCGATCCAGAATTAAAAACTCGACTCCTTTGAAGGATTAATTATGCATGTCCCTTACGTGTCTACCTAAAGGGAGATCAGGATTGCATGTTTTCATGCTTGTAATGTGTCTGGAGGCTCTTTTATGAAATAGTTGTGTGGTTTTGCCAACATAAAAGCTGCCACATGCGCAAGTGAGAAAATATGCCACCCTATAGTGGTACAGTTCGCAAAATGTGATGGTTTGTACATCTATCCATTTGGCAGTTTGGTGTTAATATTTATATAGCGGCAAATTTTACAACCACCACATTTAAAGGTTCCCCTCCGTTTGCAGGGGTCACCTCTAAATTCACTCGTATATTCACAGTGGACTAAATAGTCGCGCAGTAAACGGGATCTACGAAAATAAATTGGGGGGGTTTTGGCAACAGGGGGGTGAGAACAGGATCTATAAGTAAAATATGCCAAAATTTTTAAAGAATTTTTTGAATTTTTCCATGTTGCCTGGTATATTTGGTGATAATTCTAGCCTGGTTAGTGAATGTGTTCGAGGGTTTATTTTTGTCTTGGATAGTAGTTTCCCCAAAAAGTAGCTGTTTTCTAGTTTTTGCCCATGCTCTTTTATAAGCCCTTTTAACGCATGTATTGAAGTAGCCTCTTAGGAGTAGTCTACATCTTAGATTGTCAGCTTCTGTAAGAAAGGCCTCATCGGTTGAGCAATTTCTGTGAAGACGCAGGTATTGTCCGTACGTGATGGATCCAATCAAAGTTGATGGGTGGGAACTCGCAGCATGAATAATTGTGTTCCCTGCTGTTTCCTTTTGGTATAGGGTACTCCGAAGTCTACCTGTATCATCTTTCAGGATGGTTACATAAAGAAAGTTAAGTTTAAAGAGATCAGCAGTCATGGGGAATTTTAAATTGAAGGAATTTGTGTTCATGGCATCAAGGCAATGATTGAGGGATTCCCTAGAGCCATTCCACACCAGGAAGATGTCATCTATGAATCTGTACCAGACCAAGATACACTCGGTCAGATCCATGAGTTTCTCATCGGCTAGGAAACGGCTTTCCCATTCCCCCAGGTACAGGTTGGTATAGGAGGGGACACAGCAGGTCCCGATAACCACCCCCTGTACCTAGAGGAAAAGGGAGCCATCAAAGGTGAAAACATTTTGTGTCAATATGAACTCAAGAGAAGAGGAAATAAAGTTGTGAAGTTTCTTGTCGTCCCTATGGGACTGAGACAAGAAGTGTCTGAGAGCTTGTATTCCATCTTTGTGTGGAATAGAGCTGTATAGTGCCTCCACATCCACTGAGACTAAGATTGCCTCTGGTGGCACGTGGGGGCCATCAAGATTCTGGAGAAGGTGGGCAGTGGCACTGATGTAGGAAGTTAGATTGGTGACCAGTGGACGCAGTTGTTCGTCAATGTATGTGCTCAGATTTTCTGTAATACTTCCTCGGCCAGACACAATTGGTCAGCCTGGGGACTCTTTAGGGTCCTTGTGAATCTTGGGTAGACTATAAAAAGTGGGGACTTTAAAGTTCCAGGTGTGTTTATCGATGGTATTACTCAAATACGCTGTATCTACCAGTATATAGAATTCCTTATAAGAATTCTCAATCGTAGATCATGATATAGGTTTGTACCAGTCTGTATTTTAAAGGATCCTAAGGCACATTGCTCTTTATTGATGGTTATTTATGACAACAATGTTCCCCCCTTTGTCTGATGGTTTCCGATGATCAGTTAGTTTTTTAAGTGCCTTCCTTTCATTCCGTGATAAGTTCCCTTCCGTAGGGCCTTTTCTGAGTTTGTCTAACTCTCGTGTTGTGCAGTGGCATCACTAAGGGGGGGCAGAGGGGGCCATGACCCCCACAAAATTATGCTGTGCCCCCTCATATGCCCCCCAATTAAAATGCCATTAAAATGCCTTTTTGATTATTTTTTTCCTCTGCATCTTGCTCGGACCACCACCGGTGGGCGCTCTCCTGAGAGTGTCACCTGTCATCTCCTTAGGGGGTTTTCTCCCGCCTCCCTCTGCATTTTAACATCCCGCCCCTGCACATCCAGGCTGCCATCCTGATTAAGGACTCGGGAGTCCACACACACCCAGGAGTCCCGAGTGTGCCACTGTCGGGCAGCGGGGAGGATAGCCCAGCCTGGGGATGAGGACATGGACCATGGACTGACTGGCTTTGGCGGGAGATTGTAGCTTGCTCCCGCCTCGCTGTCCACAGTCCAGGTCTCCACTGGGCCTGGGCGGGCTCCCGCACCCGCAGTCTGCATGTGGGAGACAAGTACTTCCCTTCCCTGCCGGGGCTGGGCACGCAGCTGGAGAGACAAGCAGGCTCAGCAGTGATGACCAGGAAGGAATCGGATCAGGTAGGATTGTATACCCGGGGTGACATGGGGAGGGTCAGTGTATATACATGGGGGGGCAGTGTATATACATGGGGGGAGGGGAGTCAGTGTATATACATGGGGGGAGGGG
>BLSH010198986.1:516255-527193 GCA_018402905.1 Glandirana rugosa | reverse complement strand
ATGTAAAGAAGTCTCCTTGCAAGCTGCGCTGAGGTAGCCTCGAACGGCGCGACTTGCTTTGCCCTGCAAGTCATGCCGCCTCAGTGTGAACTGGCTCTAAATGTTGGGGATTTATTCAAAATTGAAGGCATACTGAACCAGCATGGCTACCACAGCATCTTGCAGCGGCATGCTATTCCATCCGGTTTGCGTTTAGTTGGACCATCATTTATTTTTCAACAGGACAATGACCCCAAACACACCTCCAGGCTGTGTAAGGGCTATTTGACCAAGAAGGAGAGTGATGGGGTGCTGCGCCAGATGACCTGGCCTCCACAGTCACCGGACCTGAACCCAATCGAGATGGTTTGGGGTGAGCTGGACTGCAGAGTGAAGGCAAAAGGGCCAACAAGTGCTAAGCATCTCTGGGAACTCCTTCAAGACTGTTGGAAGACCATTTCAGGTGACTACCTCTTGAAGCTCATCAAGAGAATGCCAAGAGTGTGCAAAGCAGTAATCAAAGCAAAAGGTGGCTACTTTGAAGAACCTAGAATATGACATATTTTCAGTTGTTTCACGCTTTTTTGTTATGTAGATAATTCCACGTGTTAATTCATAGTTTTGATGCCTTCAGTGTGAATCTACAATTTTCATAGTCATGAAAATAAAGAAAACCCTTTGAATGAGCAGGTGTGTCCAAACTTTTGGTCTGTACTGTATATAATATAAAAGTGCATGCAGGGCACTGGGCAAACCACTAGGGACAAAGGGGATGTGAAATGATTTCATACAGTAATGTAATCTTATATATTACAGTGTACTGTATGTTTCCTGTGTGTTTCACTATTTGAATTTGCCGCCGGTCTCCACCCCCGCGCGACGCGACGCTCGCAGGGAACGGAGCCCGGCACACAGAGGCATCGGGCGGAGGACACAGCCCGCAGACACTGCGGGGGACATCGCTGGATCCAGGGGACAAGGTGAGTAACCCAGCCTGGATCCAGTGATGCAATCCCGAGAGTGGCTCGGGGTTACCGCTAATGGTACAGAAAATTCACCCCGAGCCACACCCGGGAATACCCCCAGGGGGGTTAATCACTTACCATCCACAGGCTGAACTTCAAGTACTCAAAACAAGCAACTTGGTACCATTTTTTCAGCTGGTGACTGATTTTTCAGTAATAAAGATCTTGGTGGCTGTAGAGTCACCCGATCAGTTTTATGGTACTGTGAGCTATGGGAGTTCAGGATTGCTGGAAATGCTTTCAGCATTGTCATCTCCTCTGCAATGAATTACCTTGAAAGCAATGAGCATTTTGCCACTTCCAGGTTCAGTTCTGTCTTTCCTGAACTGCTGTTGCTGAGTAAGCGTGATTTCTGCTTGATTAGCAGAAGTGGAGGGCAGAGGTGACACCCCTTATGTCTCCATAAAGGGGCCCTGTCACTTGCTTATGGAGGCTTGCTAGCTGGCTGTGATAGCATGAAAGTTAAATTATTATTATTATTTTACAGGATTTATATAGCGCCGACAGTTTATGCAGCACTTTGCAACATTAGAGCAGACAGTACAATTACAATACAGTACAATACAGGAGGAATCAGAGGGCCCTGCTCGTTAGAGCTTACAATCTAGGAGGGAGGGTCAAGTGATACGAGAGGGTAATAACTGTGGGGGATGAGCTGATGAGGAAAATAAAAGTACAGTTATTAGGTGGAGGCAGGGTACACTTCTCTGCAGAGAAAAGTTTTCAGGGATCGCCTAAAAGTGGATAGATTTGGAGACAGTCTGACAGATTGGGGTAAGGAATTCTAAAGGATGGGAGAGGTTCGGGAGAAGTCCTAAAGGCGAATATGGGAGAGAGATAAATGAAAAAAGTGTGACAGCATATTAAAAAGAATTAAGTAAGCCCATTGCCCCGCACACACACCTCAATGCAAACGTTTGTCTAGGGTGGACAAATGTATAAACAGCGATTTTGCAGCACATGTCAAATATCACTGTGAACATCGGAATGAGGGCAATAATTCTAGATCCATCATTCATGGTTAACTCTAAATTGATATCCTGTTAAGGCTTTTAAAATGTCACCATCATTTTTCACCGCTTCACGAGTGTGTTCAATTTTAAGGTTGGTATCTATTTACTCACACAACTTTGATATCTCTAATATTTAGAAATATCTTTGGCATTTTAACAAAAAATAGATATTATATGGTGGTTGTGTACACTAAATTTCATTTTAGTGTATGTTTTACTGAAAATATAGATTTTATAAACATTTGTGCAAATATTGTGCATAAAAAAAAATGCAACTGCCACCAATTTATTCTACAGGGCCTCTGCTTTCAGATAATATAGAATTTTTTGGAGGGTTTCAATAACGCAGAGTTTAACATGTGTGTGTGAAAAAAAAATTGCACTGGATGAAAAGTTCTGTGGCACCCGAAAGGTATAGCGTTTATCTTTCACAGAGAATCAATTATGCATTGAGGGGTGCCTATTATTGAACATTTCTTATTTTATCCGGGGAAAGCCCCCAGTCCCAGGTGCATCATTACTGGCAATTAATACACTCTTATTTGTTAGTGGGATGGGGAAAAGCAGTACAGCAGGACAATCGTTCTACTGTATGGTTAGTTTGCAAAATTGACCTCGATAACAGATTTATTTTTAAAGAATATGTTTCATATTCCTGATTTGCAGGGCTGCTGTTAGAAATCACGGAGCCCAGTACAGCATACCTGACAGCCCCTCCAAACAGCAGAGGGGTGGTGGTGCAGATACCGATCCACCTGCAATACAGGGTGAGCCACAAGAGTTGGCAATAAGGAAGTACAGCAGGGCTAACTGTACTGCCTTATCACCGGCCATGCTGATATGTGCCTGCTGTACCATGTACTTGAATGAAGAAGTCTCCTATTGCTTACTTTATGTGAAATCCCTGGTGTTCCTGCCAGTCCCTCTGCTTTCCTAATAATAGCTGACCACACTAAGCAGGAGAGCAGACCATGGGCAGTTCTCTAGCTGTACTGGGAAATCAACCTGCTCTCCTCCAATGATCAGTCTTGTCCTAAACCCCCCTCCCCACCATCCCGCACAGCCTTTCACAGGGAAGCTCAGTGTACTGCTGCTTCTCCTCCGCAAGCTCTTATGCAGCTGAGAACAGAGGGAATGTGATCACTTATAAAGAAGGGAAAAAAATGGTATTCAGAATGTTATTTTTTTATAAATACATGTTTTGCCTTTCATTTCAATTTTAAACTGAATAGGTTGTTTTACAAGGTGATTGTTTACAATCACATTAACCAGTTGCCGACCCCCCTCCGTGGCTTGACATCGGCAACTTGGTTTGTTATCGCGAAACGCCGTCACCTGATGGCGGCCACGAGAACGAGTATTGTGAGCGCGCCGCTGGAAGCGTGCTCGCGTGCTCACTGTGTTCCGAGGGGGCCAGGGAGCGGGTACGGCTGACTCGATGCCCACCGGTTAGCCGCGATCACCCCCTCGGAGTGACAGAACAGAGGTCCGTGTATATAAACACGGATCTCCGTTCTGACAGAGGGGGAAGGGATGTGATCGCAGGCACCCTGTATATGGGAGCCGTGATCACTGCCCTCCCCCAGCCAGCCTAGCCCCCATACAGTTAGAACACGCCCAGGGAAAGCAGTAAACCCTTAGAGCGCCCCCTGCAGGTTAACCCCTTCACTGCCAATGGCATTTACACAGTAATCAGTGCATTTTTATAGCACTGATTGCTGTACAGTCCCTGACAAAAGTCTTGTTGCTTATCTATTTTGTAGAAACACCTGCTATTAACCTGACTTTTAATTAATCATTTCTAGGTATTTTAGACTATTGATGTATGTTGTCTTCCACCCTGCAGATCTCTCGCACACCCCCATACTGGATGTAACCCCAGACCATGATTTTTCCACCACTAAACTTCACTGGGTGAATCTCGGATCCATGCGGGCTCCAGTAGGTCTCCTGCAATATTTGCGGCGACTGTGGTGTAATTCAACAGAAGATTCATCTGAAAAATCCACCTTCTGCCACTTTTCCAGCATCCATCCTTTTAGCAGGCTGTGGGCCTTGGCAAATGCCACACGGTTTTTCAATTGTCTTTGGTTTAGTGCTGGCTTCTGGGCACTGATTCAACCATGGAGGCAATTTTGAGACAGAATCCGACAAACTGTTCTGGTTGACACAGGGACTTCAGGTGACCAAGTCTCGTGGAGCTCTGCTGCAGTGGAAAATGGACTGGCCTTGGATTTTCGAGCCAACAAACGGTCTTCTCGAGCAGTTGTCTTGCGGGATCTGCCTGACCTGGACTTATCAAAAACATCTCCAGTCTCTTCAAATCTTTTTTTTATCCTCTGTACTTGACGCTGAGACACATTGAAGGTGTCTGCCACATCAGCAGTGGATCTGGTCTTCAGCCTCTTGATAATCAAACTTTAGTCTCAGGGTGAATCTTAGGCATATTTGCAGAGGTCGCAGTTGATATGAAGGTCTAGTGTACCGGGGTTCTTTTTATACACACCTGAGGCCTAATTGATCCATTATTAGTCACAGGTGAAGCTTATATGACAAGGCGACAACACTTATGTCTTTGCAAACATTGACTCAATGGGCTTTACCAAGCTGTGAATGTTCGAATACTTTTTGACAATTTCGTTTTGCACTGAAACATTATTACAAAAGCTGTTGGGATTAAAATGAGCCATTTCTTGTAAAAAAAATCTTGATTAGAAATATATTTCAGCGGCACTTCAGGTCAATTTGCACACAAGCGACAAGACTTTTGTCAGGGACTGTATAAATGCCAATGGTCCCAAAAAAGTGCCAAAATGGTCCGACATATCGGCTGCAATATCGCAGTCCCGATAAAAATCACAGTTACTAGTAAAATATAAAAAAATAAAAATAAAAACCTCATAATTGAATTCTCATCATGCGCAAATGCGACAACTTTTGCGCAAACCAATCAATAAACGCAGATTGCAATTTTTTTACCAAAAATATGAGGAAGAATATAAATCGGCCAAAACTGATGAAAAAAAAATGTTTTTTTATATTTTTTTTGGACATATATTTTAGCAAAAAATAAGAAATGTTGTTTTTTTTGCAAAATTGTCGCTGTTCTTTTGTTTATAGCGGTGATCAGAAATGACGCAGAGGGGATCAAATACCACCAAAAGAAAGCTCTATTTGTGGGAAAATAAGGACACAAATTTTGTTTGGGTACAACGTTGCACGACCGCGCAATTGCCAGTTAAAGCGACGCAGTGCCGAATCCCAAAAAGTGCTCTGGTCCTAAACTGGGAACTCCTTCCGGGGCTGAAGTGGTTAAGATCAGCCAACTTCATTTGCAATGCTATTATTGTAGAAGAAGGTAAGGCAGAGCTTTGTGGTAATGCATCTTTATAGTGTGAAAACTCTGGATTGGAGTAAAGGAACCCAGTCACTTCTTGTAACCCTCATTGTTATTATTTTACAGGATTTATATAGTGCCACGTTTGTACAGCGCTTTACAATGTATAGGGAGACAATACAGCAATAATACAATTCAATACAAGGGTTAGTCATTTTTTTTATGTTGCAAGAGAATAAAAATATATCTGATGCAAGTTTTAAAGAGAATTTTGTTAAAGCGGTAGTAAACCGGAGCCTATAAAAAAAAAATCCTGTAAGACATCAGCATAAATTGCTAGAATGCATAAAAGCACATTATGAAATACTTACCTTAGATTGAAGCCCTGTATTGGAGTCGGCACTCCGAGTACAGGGCCGACATCTTCCACCCAAAGTTACTTCCGGGTTCACGGCTCCGGTGCTGTGACTGGCCAGAGCTGCAACGACATCATTGCGCGGGAGCCGTCGGTAACGGCACGGCCCCCTAGAAATGGCACCAAGCGGCCCATTTCTTCAGTGCGCATGAGCCGATGACGCCGGCACATGCAGATACAGGGAATATCTCCTAGACTGTGCAAGCCTTATTATAGGCTTACCTGTAGTTTAAAGTGATTGTCCAGAGTTGACAACCACTTTAAAGTTTATCATTTTTAATTATTTTTCGTTTTATATCTGTTATCTCACTATATGTATACAGTCTTTTTTTTTTTACAGGTACACATTTAATACAAAGGGTTCCCGGAGCACTATGGGTTATCTAAAGGGAAACAGAACATCTGATGAAAGAAAAACATAACTGTTATGTTAAATCTTCTAACATATTGATTCAACGCTCATCATTTTTGTTTTTAGATATCTTTAAATGCTTATTTTCACTTCACTAATTGTATATGCCATTTCTAATGAGGAGATCACCCAAGACACAAGTAAAATCTAATATAAGCTATAACATGCTAAAATGATTTCAAAGGTACATCTCAATACATTTAAATCTCCAGCTTTCATTAAAGTGTTACTAAACCCACAACAGTAAAATCAGTCTGTATATGCAGCAAAGCATGCATGTTATACTCATTGTGGAACCTAAGGGATTAATCTTCTGTATTGTGTAAAAAGGCTGTTTGATCCTGTCTTCTCTGATCCTCCCCTACTTCCACTGTCTCCAATATATTTCCTGATATTTACAGAGCCGGGTAACAAGCTGCAAATGATCAGTTTGGTGTGTATTGCTAAAAAGTTTTCCTTTCTTGGGAGGGTGCATGTGATCAGCACGGGGCCAATCAGCACTGTCCAGACAGAGGGCCAGGGGTCCTGCATTCTCATAGGACAATCATGGGAGAATGGAAACTCCTCCTACAAGCTTTAACCAGACACTGATAGAAGTCACAAAACTGCTATATACACTGCTAATGAGAAAAAAGTATTTAGCAGTTTGTATTTACTAAAAAATAATTGGATTTCTGTATTCTGTGTACAGTACTGTGGGAGACGAGATATAGTTAATGCAGGCTACTGGGCTTAGTAACACTTTAAAATAATACTTGGTGATCCTGACATCAGGGCCCATCTTCAGGCATACTCACATTCATACATACACATACTAGGGCCAGGGGCGTCGGGAGGGGGGGCTAAGGGGGCTAGAGCCCCGGATGGTCCCCTGAAAAGCCCCGGCCCGAGTCTCCCCCCTCTCCTCTCTCTGAAATGCTGGTACTTGTAGTTCCTCTGTTATTTCTGTTTGTTTTTCATACTTTCTTGCTGCCCCCTCCCCCTCTCTCTCTGACATGCTGGGAGTTGTAGTCTCTCTGTGCTCTCTCCCCCCTCTCTCTCTTTCTCTCTCCTCCCCACCTGATATAAGGAGGCACTCTGCTGTGGACACTTAATATAAGGAGGCACTCTGCTGGGGACACCTGATGGAAGGAGGCACTCCGCTGGGGACACCTGATGACATTTGGTGGCAGGTGACATGGCAAGTGACACACTCTGGGCTCCCATTGATTATGCATTATGGTGAGTTGAATGATTTAATTAAATATTACAATGTAATAATAGAAATAATGCGCTTCAATTATCCTGACACCATACCAACCATGGTGCCGGGATGATTGAAGCGCTAACACCAGGTGTTTGGAGTATCTTTATCTGATTGTTAAACTTTCTGGAATGCACATATTGTATTGTGGTGTAGAATCTGGGCCTGCTGTCCCTCCATCCCGACTTCTTTCCTTCCTTCTCTTCCCTCTCCTTCCCTCCCTATCTCTTTCTTTCTTCCTTCCTCCATCCCTCATTCATCTCAGAATTGAACCACACCCCGTAGAGCCACGCCCACAATTTAGTTTAAACCACGTCCACTTTACGGCACGGCGTGATTCGTGTGCCGCAGTTCTGCAGGCTTCAGCCCCTGAGTTTTTTTCCACATAGCAACGTCACTGACTAGGGCCAATTTAGACAGGGGCCAATCAACCCTCTGGCATGTCTTTGGAGTGGACTTCCAATGAAGACTGCAACTGGTTGCTGCAATGCCCATTATATAGGCCTGCTCCACTTATATCAACATTAGGAAACCTATCCTGAGAAATGCCATGCAACCAATATCAAAGTGCATGTGGCCTGGAAGTGACTGCAAATAGCCTGAGGGAGATCAGCAGCACTAAGATGCAATAATGGATTAAAAAAATGTGAAAATAGAATTTTATTTAGAGCGCACTAAATTTTATGTTAGGGTTCACAAACGTAAATCTTGTCAATTTAGGTTAATGATTTCACCCATTTGTTTCTGTATAGGGCATGCAAATAAATATGTAAGTGGGGGCAGGGTAGTCACTGAGCTGCACCATACTAAGTAAAAGGTAGAACTTGCATAGGATTAGCAAATAAAGCTGGCTAATCCCATATGCAGGTTCTGTTTTTTACCTATAGTACTAGTATAGTGCAGCACAGTGACCATGCATCACTGCTCTTCAAATCTCATGGTTGCTGAGATTTTATCAGTCGTTTGTCCAATATGTAAACAGCCACTAGAGGGAGATTCTACACATCTTTATGTGAAATAAAATAATGCAAATATGATACAGCAAAATGTGACAGTTGCATCAAAAATTGCTTAATAGTAAACATAAAATAATAAGTCAAGATGTATGGGCAATGGAAATACATTATAATTTCTCTTTAGGGTGTCACTATTTTTTCTTTAACCCTGTGTTACTGACCACCGTATCCTCTTAATTAACATTATTTTATTTCCTAACAAAGTTCTGTGAATCACATCCCAATCTCAAGGCTATTCCGAGATGAGCCAACACTGTGAGTAAATGACCTCTTCATCTTGGCGATAAAATTCTAGCCAAAATATTCTATTGGCCTGAGACGTGATTCATTAGAAGTATGTGGATGGTGTGGAGCAGCTTGCTCTATCTGGCAGAGTCCGGCTTGCAGACTGATAAGAAGCAAATGCAAATGTCCTGATAAGAACTGAATGCAAATATTTATGATATGATATTCCTTGGGAATTATGTGTAGATAAAACAAAGTGTATTATTTTCCCGCTTCCCTTTCAGGTTTGCCAAAATGCCCTTTTTCGCTTTCGGAATTTGCATTTCTTCAAAATTGATTCGGCTTGCGTATTATGTTAAGCTATTTGTTTGCTAAGGATGGTAATTAGTTACTGTAATTACAAAAATGACAGTTGCTAAATTGTTTTTAAAGCATTACAGTGAGTCTGTGCCAGAAGATTGCAGTACTTTTTTTTTTTTGGATTTAAGTACCGGCTGGAAAAAAAAAAAAACTCCCACTCTGAGGCTAGCTTGGGATTTTCAACTACAAAGCTGCCTTTTACTGATTGAAATATATTTTTATTATTTTTGTATTTATTAAAAAAAAAAATCATTCATATTCATTGATTCTAACGAGCGCTAACTCCACTTTTTAAGTGCTATGCCAGTTTTATACTTAGATCACACAAATATTAGTGATAGCAGGGCCTTGTGGGGAGAAAAGGGATATAAAAGGATCTCGCTTTAAGAAAAAAAAAGTTGATAAAAACAAATATAAAAGCAAAATGTTTATTTATTGTCTGCTAATTAAACTCTTTTTTTTTTTGTTCTACCAACATAAACAGCATATACTTGGAGAAGAGTATGTGAAAGTCATTTCCTCAACTTTTTTAAACTTATGGTAGAAGCGCAAGCTTATTTTTTATTATTAATATTATTCTTTTCTTTACATATATAGTATTGTTAAATCATCATTAAAAACAAAAATAATTAAACATGATTTAAAATGTATTTTCTGCTTTCTTTTTCGGAAAGACTTCATAGTTTTAAATGTTTAGCACAGTTGTTTAATTTAGTTTTTTTTCCAGCTTTTTAGACAGCCAAGAAAATTGAATTATTTGTGCAAAAAAAAAAAAAAAAAAACTATGAAAAAAAAAAATATTGTAAAAATTATATGAAAAATGATAATTGATTAATCTACTGTATTAGGCTCAAAACATGGAATATCAAATATAACATGGACTTCTGTGTCATATTTATAAACAGGGTATTTATGACATTTTCCTTCAAGAGCAGAAATGACCAAGAACCCTCAACTATAGATTTCCTTGTATCACATTAAAATTAACTATTTAATTTAGTTGTAGTATTATCCTATTATTTTGCATTTCAAGTTGGCTTTTGGGTGAAAGGAGATTTCAGAGGTTCTGAGCGTGATTAAATGACAAAGTTTTCCATACAAGAGAGAATTCACCTGATTCTCCCATCCATGCAGATGTACAAATATGCAGTGCTGACTGTTGTCTGCTGACACTTAGCACCTGCGGCTGTCAAAATACCCAAACAGTGTCTGCATCTGATTGGATGCAGGCATTGTTTAGTTGAGAATTTTCCACTTGGCTCCTTAAAAAAAAAATTATTAAAAAGTCGCCTTTTGCCGAACCGGTTGACTGAACCCACATAACGAATAACTGTTGATTCAGCAGTAATGAGGTGAAATTGAATCCATGCATTGCCAGCCTTAGGCTATTATTTGTTGGTTTAAATAGGAACTATTGCATTTTTGGTGAATTTTATTTGCAGTGTTTTGTAAAGGTTTACAGGTTTATAATGTGATACTTTAACCACTTGACAACTGGGCACTTAAACCCCCTTAACAACCAGACCAATTTTCAGCTTTCAGTGCTCTCACACTTTGAATGACAATTACTCAGTCATGCAACATTAAGTGGTTTTTACGTTATCAAGGATAAATTTGGTTGTTTATTATCGGATTCCGACCGTTACGTACCTAAGTTAAAGTGGAGTAATGACGACTTAGTTGTCAATAAGCAATACACCCAAGTCAGTTGGCCAAGCCGTTTTCCGCTGAAAAATTATTAAAAAAAAAATTCCTCGGTTCACCTTTTAAGAGTTGATTTGTTACGGACGTAGGTTAGTCTACGTCTGTGACAAACCCATAAAACTGTCGGCGTCCACGATTCACAGTCGTCTGTTGTCAGTCGTGACGTATAAACATGTAGACGTACCTACCCTCTTAGTCCACTTAAGAGA
>BLSH010198986.1:481201-496453 GCA_018402905.1 Glandirana rugosa | reverse complement strand
GGGGGGGTGATTAGAGGCATAAGTGGGTGTGCTGGGGGGTGATTAGAGGCATAAGTGGGTGTGCTGGGGGGGGGGGTGATTAGAGGCACAAGTGGGTGTGCTGGGGGGGTGATTAGAGGCATAAGTGGGTGTGCTGGGGGGGTGATTAGAGGCATAAGTGGGTGTGCTGGGGGGTGATTAGAGGCATAAGTGGGTGTGCTGGGGGGGTGATTAGAGGCACAAGTGACTTGCGACCGGGCTCCGAGGAAAGGGCCCTGCCAGGGGGGCCCTTCATGGTTTCTTGCATCGGGGCCCTGAGGGTTCTAGTTACGCCACTGACTATACAGGCACCTTTTTGTAGGAGATCGCTCTATTATACATTCTGACAAATACATTGCCAGGTGTTGGAACCTGTTGCATACAGTGACTTCCATTGGTTTGCAATTACAAGCCCTGCATTCGGGCTAGAGTTTGGGGACTGCTGCCAAGCAACTGCTGTCACTCTGCATACCAGCAGCTCCAGCAATGAAAAAGCTCTGTATGTGGGCTATATACATGCGGGATATAGTTTGGGGGCCACTGCCAAAGAGCGTAAGTAGCAAGTTGAGTAGAAGACATGCATATTGCAGTAAGACATAGCCACCAATTCAAACTGAAGTTTACTGTTATCAGACCAGTGAAGGATGGTTGTCTGGTGTGGGTTAGAGCAATGTACAATTGCCTAGTCTAATTGTACATGGAATTTATTCAGAATGTGCAAAGAAATTATGCTGTGTAGAACTGTATGGTGATCAACAAGAGTTCAAAGTGAACTCACCTCAGTTGGGCTTATGCACAAATCTGAATTTTCAGGCTTTAATTAGAATACTGAAAGAATTATTCTTTCCCCATATTTAGGCTTACTTTCTTTGCCCAAAGCTAACACTGTCGGCATAATTTCTTGCAAAGCATTCTACCTAATTACATACAGCCAGGCTTATTTTAACCAGGTTATTCCACTGTTTCAATGTAAGTATAGTTTGCACGTATCAAGGCATATCTAAACCCAGTGGCGGCTGGTGAAGTTTTAGGATGGGAGGGCGCCAGGCCCCGTCCTTCCTTTTTGACCCCTTCTACTTCTCATAAGCCCCACCCCTTATAAAATGCACCCACTCTGGCCCCTGCATTCCACATATTGTGTCAGGAGTACACAGTTCAGCATCACAGGACACAATATAAAGGCTCAGTATCACAGGACACAGTATACAGCTCAGCATCACAGGACACAATATACAGCTCAGTATCACAGGACACAGAATAGAGCTCAAAATCACAGGACACAGTATAGAGCTCATCATCACATAACACAGTATACAACTCAGTATCACAGGACACAGTATACAGCTCAGTATAACAGGATACAGTATACAGCTCAACATCACAGGACACAGTATACAGCTCAACATCACAGGACACAGTATACAGCTCAGCATCACAGGACACAGTATACAGCTCAGCATCACAGGACACAGTATACAGCTCAGTATCACAGGATACAGGATACTGCTCAGCATCACAGGACACAGTATACAGCTCAGCCCACAGGTAGGAGTAAATTGCAGCCAGTAAAACAGGTGGGGGTAAACTGCAGCCAATAACACAGGTGGGGTAAATTGCAGCCAATAACACAGTTGGGGGTAAATTGCAGCCAATAACACAGGTGGGGGTAAATTGCAGCCAATAACATAGGTGGGAGTAAATTGCAGACAATTACACAGGTGGGGGTAAATTGCAGCCAATAACACAGATGGGGGTAAATTGCAGCCAATAACACATGTGGGGTAAACTGCAGCCAATAACACAGGTGGGGTAAATTTCAGCCAATAACACAGGTGGGGTAAATTGCAGCCAATAACGCAGGTGGGGTAAATTGCAGACCAAAGTCCTGCACTTACCCCATCTATTAGCAGGCTGGCAGTGTGCAGAGCCCACGAGTGGGGAGCATGCTGGAGTGTGCAGAGTCCGGCAAATGGGGTGGCATCCTCCTTCTCCTCCGAGATAGGCATCCAATAGGATTGCCTGTATTCTCCACCAATCAGGAGACGGGTAACATACCGGCGCTTTCTGATTGGCTGAGAGCGGTTCCCAGTTAGAAAGGCAAATGTTAATTTGCCTTTCTAAGGGCTTGTGGCGGAACGCTTTGCACCACAAGCCACACTTTAATGAAGCGAATTAGAGCCTACGGCTCTAATGAGATGCTTCATGGACACCCCCTGCCTGGTAATTCATGCTGCCGGCGCCACAAAGGGTACAGTATCTCAGAAAAGTGAGTACACCCCTCACATTTTTGTTAATATTTCATTCTATCTTTTCATGTGACAACACTGAAGAAATTACACTTTGCTATAATGTAAAGGAGTGTATAGCTTGTATAACAGTGTAAATTTGCTGTCCCCCTCAAAATAACTCAGCACACAGCCATTAATATCTAAACCGCTGGCAACAAAAGTGAGCACACCCCTAAGTGAAAATGTCCAAATTGAGCCCAAAGTATCAATATTTTGTGTGGCCACCAGTATTTTCCAGGACTGCCTTAACCCTCTTGGGCATGGAGTTCACCAGAGCTTCACAGGTTGCCACTGGAGTCCTCTTCCACTCCTCCATGACGACATCACAGAGCTGGTGGATGTTAGAGACCTTGTGCTCCTCCACCTTCCATTTGAGGGTCCCCCTCACAAATGCTCAATAGGGTTTAGGTCTGGAGACATGCTTGGCAAGTCCATCACCTTACCCTCTTCTTTAGCAAGGCAGTGGTCATCTTGGAGGTGTGTTTGGGGTCGTTATCATGTTGGAATAGTGCCCTGCGGCCCAATCTCCGAAGGGAGGGGATCATGCTCTGCTTCAGTATGTCACAGTACATGTTGCCATTCATGGTTCTCTCAATGAACTGTAGCTCCCCAGTGCCGGCAACACCCATGCAGCCCCAGACCATGATACTCCTACCACCATGCTTGACTGTAGGCAAGACACACTTGTCTTTGTACTCCTCACCTGGTGGCTGCCACACACGATTGACACCATCTGAACCAAATAAGTGTATCTTGGTCTCATAAGACCACAGAACACGGTTCCAGTAATCCATGTCCTTAGTCTGCTTGTCTTCAGCAAACTGTTTGCAGGATTTCTTGTGCATCATCTTTAGAAGAGGCTTCCTTCTGGGACGACAGCCATGCAGGCCAATTTGATGCAGGGTGCAGCACATGGTCTGAGCACTGACAGGCTGAACCCCCACCCCAACCTTTGCAGCACGTCTATTTCCCAAAGACAACCTCTGGATATGACTCTGAGCACGTGCATTCAACTTCTTTGTTATACCATGGCAAGGCCTGTTCTGAGCGGAACTTCTCCTGTTAAACCGTTGTATGGTCGTGGCCACAGTGCTGCAGCTAGGTCTCAGGGTCTTGGCATTCTTATTATAGCTTAGGCCATCTTTATGTAGAGCAACAATTCTTTTTTTCAGATCCTCAGAAAGTTCTTTGCTATGAGGTGCCATGTTGAACTTCCAGTGACCAGTATGAGAGAGTGAGAGCAATAACACCAAATGTAACACACCTGCTCCCCATTCACACCTGAGACCTAACACTAATGAATCACATGACACCGGGGAGGGAAATGGCTAATTGGGCCCAATTTGGACATTTTCTCTAAGGGGTGTACTCACTTTTGTTGTCTGTGGTTTAGACATTAATGGCTGTGTGTTGAGTTATTTTATTGTTATGAGTTGAGTTTATTGTTATACTAGCTGTACGCTCACTACGTTACATAGCAAAGTGTAATTTCTTCAGTGTTGTCACATGGAAAGATATAATAAAATATTTACAAAAATGTGAAGGGTGTACTCACTTTTGTGAGATACTGCATGTCAGCCTTTGTTGATCTACATTACATAGGAGATGGGTAGATCAGTAGTTGACAAAACTAAAATAACATTATTTAATGCTTCCAGTTCAGTTTACTGGAATTGGCAAGCATATAGGCAGTTTGGGTTGTTAGTTATCTAGGCTGCCCAGAGGGGAACGGGTTAAACCTTTCTCTGCACTGCACTTTCCTGGGCATTTTCTGGCCTCTGCCCTCCATCTTGTGCTGTATATAAAAGGGGGATGGCTCTCCTTGATGGATGTCAGTGGCCTTCATTGGAAGATTTAGGAGGCCAAGCTTGAGGATGTAGCCACCAGCAATGCCTGGACTGAACTTTAGAAAGACTTCCTTAGTTAGGACTCTTATTCTCAAGAACCCTCACCTCTGGGAAGGTATGCACTGGGCAGCCTGTGTCTAGTTAGTCAGGAACTAGCTGTATTGCATTGTTGGACTGTATTACCGGGTTGTCCAGTAAAGTATTTTCAACGTATTCGTGCCTGGTGCAAAGGGGTGCATGGAGGTATATGGCATATCGAAAGAATAGGGCCTGTAAAGCACATACGGAGTGAAGAGTAGGGAACGGAAGGCCACCTCAAAGGGTTAACTTAGCGGAGGAGTTGGTGAGAGAAATACAGTTGCTATGGGTAACTATGAACTGGTGGGAATGCGATAATGCAATAGCAGCCAGACAGTGAAGAGCGGTACCAGTTATGGGTGACAGGTTCTCTGGTAGCAAGGGGGGTCAGTGCTTTGATTCCCTCCCTAGTGATTGGTTTCCCAAAAGCAATTGGGACCAAACCCACGGTACGGAGACCCCAAGGACCTAGCCGCATGGTACGAAAGAGTTGAAGGAGTTAATTAAGTGCTCGCATGAGGTTCGCACTTAGTGCATGGTGGGAACCCATTCTGTCACTAGGTTGGAGTGGCAGAGGAAAGCTAGACTGGTGAAGTGGGGCACAGGCTTAGCAGTGTCCCACTCTAAATGCTACATTTTGGAAGACAGTGTGCAGTGTATGGGACGGTGTGTCACAAGAGGATTAGACATGTGGTTTTACAGCTGCACAAAGTGTATGGCTCACTTCTAATCCAGGGTTCCATTTTAATGTTGAATTCACATGAACACAGCCCCACCTGGTCCCAGACATTAGTGAGTGCATACCCTGAAGCAGTGACGGCTGGTGCTATATTTTTGTTCGATCGGTTTGATCACACGCACCCCACTACCACCCCCCCGTAGGTCGATCACCAGCCCGCACTTAGCCCATCTAGGTTGCGGGCAACGCTTCCTCCAGGTGGCGGGCGGCGGCTTCACCTTGCTTTACTGATGACTTCCTGATGATGCTAATCTAGCAAAACATATGTCGGAGTGAAGGACCAGCTGTATCCGGGTCCAATGCAGGTGATGCTGAACCGATTTGTAACACCAGGGAGAGGCTTGGGACGCATGCCAGATCAATGTGAGTGTCATTCTATATAGCAAATCTCTTAGCTCCACATACTACACTATATATTTTTTTTCTTTGTTTTTGGTGGAGATGTAACCGCCTACCTCTAGCTAAGCAGGAGAAAGGAACAAGGGAAAGACCTGCTCTGGAAACTACCAAGCAAATACACTTAAGTCAGAGACAAAGTGCATGTTATGGGTCAGACCCTTTAGTGAGCGAACACCCCTTATTCATTGTACAGGTTTATAGGATATGCAGAAGAAATCACGCATTATGGACACTTGTTAACAATCATATGTTTATAGTTTATTTTTTGTTGGGTATATAATTTGGTGTTGTTGACACAAAGGATTACTGTTCACTTGAACACAATGCACAGCAACTATTACCACTGCTAGGTCTAAATGTCTCTACAAAGAACAAAGCATTGGCTGACACATATTTATGGACAGGGACAAACTGGTCAAACTGGGGTACGCATACCCATTGGTCCATCAACTTGGATGGAAATATTCAACCACAGGTGAATGGGTATCCTATCCTGACCCTGTCTTCTATGTCTAAAAGGACATTTTAATGGGAAATGTATTGATTGCACCTGCTGTCTTTTCTATGTTAATGTATGGTTCTTACTAGTGTTATTATGGCAGACTTTGATGGTAAAAAGTTTGTAGGGGGGTGAAGTATATCTTAAGTCTAAAGCCAAACATACAGTAGTTTGTGAGTAGAGAATCATTTTTGTTTTGCTATGTCCCATTGATGACATTTTTCTTTTTTTCCTTTCTCAAGACACAGCAAGAATCAAAAGGAGATCTCTCAAAATGAAGAATAAATTAAATAGTGCACAGTTGTCATCAGAACTAGTGCCCCCATTGTTGAATTTCCATTTTGGGGAACTCTTTTGGGTTTGCCATAAGCCAGGAAAATGAGAGTGTGAATGTCCCTAACACAGACAGCAATAAGCATGTATTCTAACCCTTTCCTACTTTCTCCAAAATTAAAAAAAGTTTGATATTTAGATGCACTTTAATGTGCAATATGCAGTTTTTTCCCAGCAGCCAATCTGAAAATGAAGCTTTATTGTTTTGACTGCTGTAAACTGATGATAGATGGAATGTGATTGGCTTGTATAGGTAACTGTGCTGAAAATCCTTATTTATCCTTGCTGCTAATGACTTTTAAGTAACTCTGTTGCTACCAAAAAAATAAAGACAGTCGGTAAAATCAGAGTAAGAATACTTATCAGGCCTGATCTTTGTTCAAACAATAAAATGTTTGACCTCAGATACAATTTAATACATCTGTATATATAGGTAGTTACTTGTGAACCACATTGCGATTTTAACAGGCTTAGCGCGAGCATTTTTCTACCTACATAATAGCAATATTGTTTCTATTACTATTGCATTATTTTTGTATCCTTAAAGTATCTATTTAAAAAATTGTAAGAAATACAATGCATGCCATTGATCTATTGTATTCATTCATTACAGATTCATAAACGATGGTGACTTCTGTTGTACTGCTACAGTAAACATTTAAAGCAATATATAACTCTTTAGTAGAACAACAGAGAAAAAAAATATTATATAAAGCCATCCACGCACTTGTCTGTTCCCTTACAAATAATGCTGTGAACTCTCTATTCCATTTTCAATGGTATGATACATTTGCCTTTACTGACTCAATTTATAATGCAAATTACTTTTTACACATATGTCTTAAATAATGTTTGCCGGGGAGATTGGGAAATCCAGTTGGCACGCTGATAGGTAAAGGATAGTCTTTTCTTTATCAGCCATGGTTAGAATTTTTTTTCATTTTTATTTTTTTCAGACCCTAAATCACAAGCAGCTAATTTATTTTCTCTTTTTCAATTATAGCTGTGGAGAACTATAGAGCTATGCCATATTTTTCAGTTTTATTATGTACCTCCTATGCAAATTGTGACTGTGTTCAAATGAAAGAAATATGTTCCCTCGGAGGTATTAAGTATCTAATATGCTGTAGAAGATTCCGTTTACCTCACTCTGCACTAGATAAGATAAATTAATGAACAATAACGCATTATGAATAGTGTGTTGAACATCTCTTTGTTTTTGTCCTTGGATGGCTCAGAGCAGCCATCGGGTCATTGCAACAATGTCTGACATGCTTTGCCCTCTTCCACACACGCTAAATGTGTCTGCAGCTCCCAGGAAACCACATTGGCACAACTGGAGTGCGACAATAACTGTAAAAATGCATTGCTTGGAATATTGAAAGAGAGGTTAAATAATAACAATCTTAAAATCACTTATACGGTGAAGGGTACAATAACAAATGATGGTGTTGTCTAAGCTGTTAAATAATTTGGTCTTGCTGCAATACGCAAATGAGATCTAATGGGCTCATTTGCCATTTGCTGCAAGGAAGGCTGTATTTACTCTAAGGAAATAGGACTGTGCCTAAGCCTGGAAACACATAGGCCAATTTCACAAGGGACTTTGTTATTATTTTAGCATCACATACAGGGCCGGCCCTACCATGGGTCCCAGTGGGTCCATTGGACCCAGGCAGCACTTTGAGAGGGGCAGCAAATTGAACCACGGCCACCTCTCCTTCTCTTCTATTTACCCAGCAAATTGAAGGCAGTTTTATGTGTCATGATGACAACTGCCCCCGGGCCGCTCCGCCTACCCCTATACTACCTAGCCTGTCTATATACTACCTAGGCTGTCCATATACTACCTAGCCTGTCTATATACTACCTATCCTGTCTATATACTTCCTAGCCTGTCCATATGCTATCTAGCTTGTCTATATACTACCTAGCCTGTCTATATACTACCCGAGCCCACCCCTATACTGCCCTAGCCTCTCTATATACTACCCCAGCCTGCCTCTATACTGCCCTAGCCTGTCTGTATTCTACCCTAGCCTGTCCATATTCTACCCTAGCCTGTCCATATTCTACCCTAGCCTGTCTGTATACTGCCCTAGCCTATCCATATACTGCCCTAGCCTGTCCGTATACTGCCCTAGCCTGTCCGTATACTGCCCTAGCCTGTCTGTATACTGCCCTAGCCTGTCCATATTCTTCCCTAGCCTGTCCGTATACTGCCCTAGGCTGTCCGTATACTGCCCTAGCCTGTCCGTATTCTACCCTACCCTGTCTATACACTACCGTAGTCTGTCCATATACTACCCTAGCCTGCCCCTATACTGCCCTAGCCTGCCCCTATACTACCCTGGCCTGTCTATATACTACCCTAGTCCGCCCCTTAGAATTGAACATAATGGTATGTCATATAATTTTGCATGTAGACAAGGTGCTGTTGTATGTAAATACTTCCTGATAAATTTACCTTTTAGTTTTAATTATCATGATATAAAATAATGGATGTGGGGGCCTTTTGGTGGGCGAGATTTTTTTTGGGGGGGGCATCATTTCATTCTTGAGCCAAGCAGCACAATGTCTTGGCCTTCTCTTACTACTAGCAGGACCTTGTGGGCAAGGGTCACAGGCTCCCATTTGTGAAGCCATGGACCCTCATTTGTGTAGCTAAGTCCAGGCCACAAGGTCACCCACCTCCACAGTACCTCTGCTACTTTCTCCACTCTTTCACTCAAACCCTCCTCCCCCCTGATGGGCAGATCACGGTATTTAAGAAGGCCTGCCCCTTGCCAATCCGGATTGGGGATTGGTCAGTGCTCCTTAACATACATAAAAAAGTGACACCTCCTCATCCATCCTCTTTTCCAGAACCTTCTGGCCCCAAAGAGGAGGAGAATCCAAGGGGTGTTCCTTCCTGCAATCTCCAGCCCTCCCTGAGCCACCCCCCAGCCCAAATCAAAACAAACAGGCCTGCACTCCCTGTCAGGCCTGACTAGATTTTACCTCTCCTAACAAAAACCCACTACAAAAATGCACCTATCACTATGGGGGCGCTACACTCACCCCCCCCCCCCCCAAACATCAGCTGGTTAATTTAACATCAGCTGAATAATTTAATTACAAAAATATATGTCAATACCATCTCTGTAAATTATTCACACTGTACAGTATAATACATTCCTAGCTACGTGTCCCTGCAGCTAGCCATACACAGACACAATATACATTCCTGGACCGAAGCACTTTCCTCTGAAGAAAAGTACTTAGTCCGCATAATTTGTAGTAGCAGGTAGTTGTCTACACTCTCGGCGGATGAGGATGACCAGCCAGTCCATCTCTGGAATCCTAAGAGAAGATAGAACAACTAACTACAACTATCTACAAACAGGTCTATTGAGAGGGGGTTATGAGCCTCCAATAGAACAACAAGCCAAATAAACTTTTTTTTTCACCTGACTGCCCTGTCAGTGAGGGGTTATGATTCCACTGCAGGAGCAGAAACAAAGAAAGTCAATGGTAGGGGTTCTTCTTTAAAGTTCCTGATGGGAAGGGCCCTTCCCAGGGCAAACAGGACTTCAAAAGAAAAAAAATGGTTAAGAGGGCAAACCTCACCCAAGTGTCCTGCCAATGGGTCAAGTCTCTTCCACTGGGGCACAGGGTGGCAGGCTGGTTTGTCCTGCAACTGTCAGAAACAGAAGGAACCCCGCTGCACTATCCAGCAGTCTTTGGTGGTGGTCTACATGGCACTTTAAACCTTCTCACGCATAGTATCGAGGGCACGGCAACTTTCTTCGGCCCCCATCTGCTGTCTCCGTGTAGACAAAGTGGTTCTGGGTTGGCCGACCCACTTTCCCAATCAGCACTCTGTCTCTGTATTTCAATCTCCCAAGTCGCCATTCCTGCTTGATGTCCAGGAACCAGGCTCACAACTCCCTCTCTGGCCCTCTCCATGGCTGTGGGACATGCAGATAGTCCCAAACAAGGTCTTCCTCCCACTGTGGCCGGGAGTCCTCTACAACATCCATTGTTTGGGGTGAGTCATAAGGGAAGTCCAGGCCCCACTCCAAGGCTACTCTCCGCTGCACCTCCCTCTGTAATCTGGAGAACCTTGGTAGCTCCCTTGCATTCCCTCTCCCAGGAAGAATGTCAGTTTCAGGTGATCTCACGACCACTTGGCAGTAAGATGGTGCCCTGGTCTGGTTTGTGGATGGCCTGCGATAAAACAGCTGACGTACTTGGGCTCCTGCAGGGGGTCTAGATGACAAACTGGGTGTTGGCTCTCTCCTTCCTGTATAGACTCCTGGAGCACTAATCCCTCCAATCTCCCATTCTGCCTCATCCGAGCTACTTGACCCAGGGGATGACCACTCAGTAAGCTTTTCTAGTGACCCGAACTCACACTGCAGTCTCGGGGAACCCAAGTCTAAGGCCCGCTCCTCAGCTTCCCCATCCAGCTCACCTGAGAAGACTCCTCTCTCTCAGAGAGACTCCTTCTGGACGGGTACGGCAAAGGGTTGCAAGCTGACTGGCACATCAGGGTCTTTAGCTGGTCCCGGCATGGCAGTACTCACTGGCCCCACATTCCTGGCCAGGTCATGGGTCTCGGATGTTTCTTCCCTCCTGTCTTCCATCTTCGCAGGGGAGTCACAAGGCTGCAACTCTACCCCGCCTTTGAGTGATGCCTCCAGGCCGCTCCGGCCTTCTGGGACTTCCGCGGCTGCAGATGACACAGTCCTGATTGCAGATCCACGGTGTAGTAGTGTGGCTCCTTCCACACCGATACCAAACGGGTTAATGGTTCGTCACAATGGCCGCACCGGGCCCAGGCAGTAACCTCCGCTTTTGGGATCCGACAGTCCGTACAGATCAGGCACAACCGCTCAGTCCCTCCGATCACTCCAAGGGCGAGGCTCCACTCGGACCCCTGTGTCCACCAGGATCCCCTCCGGCTTTTCCGGCAACCATGCCAGTGATGGCAACAGACGACCACCTTCCGCCATCTTTCCCTGTCGCTTGCTGTCTGCTATAGGTTGCAAGCACTGAAGCTCCTCCAGGGTGTGGCGCCGCCCCCACAACACCAAACAAACTGGCACCAAAAGTCCTGATAAGCAAGCCTGCAGCATATCACGCTGCTGTAACCTCTTATATGAAGGATGCAACTTTGCAGGTACACTGACACTAGCAGAACTTGTCCCGACTTGCTGAATTTGCTGGTGATTGCTGGGAGCAACAGTAATTAATAGTAGCCATTTTTTTGCTGAAAAATCCACTTTTAACACAGTCTCTCCCTTTAACAACAAGAACAGTCCCAGATATACTTAACTGTGAGCAGAAGTTGGAGCAAAAAGTTCAGGATGCCCAGCTTTTGCAGAGTGCTGGGCATATTTGTAATCCAGTGGGTGATGTCTGGCCTTAGTATGGCGCAAGGCATATTTGTAATCCATGGATGCAATCACCCGGCTTGGTTGCCACAGGCAGCGGCACTTGGTAACAAAGTCTCTGAATTTGAAGGATGATGCAAGTGTCTACCCCAGCGCTGGTTGCAGCGACTGGGTAGGCAAGAGCAGCAATTGGTGACTGCTCCCGCTGGTTGCTATGGGCAATGGTACACTTGTGAGAATTTATTGTCCTTTTCCCAAGTTCAGTCCAGGTTGGCAATAAAACAATTATAGTTCCTGGCTCAGTTCTCTTGCGGTTGCTAAGGTCAATGACTGGCAGCCTTGCAGGTGAATACCGGGCGAGCCCCCAAATGTAGCCATATGCTCCCTTGGGAGTGGCTGGTAGTTGTGGTCCTCCTGCCCGCTGCCCTCAATCACACAATTTCCACACACCCGGAGTTGCTGAACAGGCTGGTACTTTGTTTTTGTTGTTTTATTTAAGGGTTAAACTTGGATGGGGATAAGGATGACTGTGGGATGCCCAAAAATCAATCATGGGACTTTCTATATACACCGCCGTATATACACTCCTTCAATCCTCCAGCGCATACACTTGCTGGCCATTATACTTCTCCTTCCTCTCTCCTGCACACTACTTGCTGTTACCGGCCTGAAAGGCAATTTGTCAAACCTCCAGGACACTTCCTCTTCCACCACAGCTAGCACATGGTGAGGCCTGCTCTTACTACTAGCAGGACCTCCAGACCACCCGTTGGGGGCAAGGGTCACAGGCTCCCAGTTGTGAAGCCATGGACCCTCATTTGTGTCGCTAAGTACATTGGTGCTAGCTGGGCACTGGACGAACTACAACTCCCAACCCATCCATCTTCCAGGCCCTCTGGCCTGCCTCACTGTCCAGTGGCCCTCCTTCCCCTGCTTGGCTTCTCCAACCTCTACAGACTGTCCACTGTCTTCTCCCCAGCCTGCTCCAGCCTTTTCATCCAACTCCCAGGGGCTACCACTCACCGACACCAGTGGATCCTTTAAAGAGCCTTTAATGTAGCCTCTCTGCTGCTCTCCTGCTCCCTTGTCCTACTCCAGGAAGATTACTCCTCTCCTGGCTGCACCTGAGCCTCCAGGCCACAAGGTCACCGGCCTCCACAGCACTTCTGTTACCTTCTCCACTGTTCCACTTGAACTCTCCTCCCCCCTACTGGACAGATCACTGTATTTAAGGAGGCCTGTACCTTGCCAATCCAGATTGGGGACTGATCAGGGCTCCTTAACATACATCAGAGAGTGACACCTCCACATCCATCCTCTTTTCCAGAACCTTCTGGCCCCAAAGAGGAGGAATGTCCAAGGGGTGTTCTTCCCTGCAATGTCCAGCCCTCCCTGAGCCACTCCTGAGCCCATATCAAAACAATCAGGCCTGCACTCACTGTCAGACCTGGCTAGAATTTACCTCTCCTAACAAAAACCCACTACAAAAATGTACCTATCACTATGGGGGCGCTACACTTGTATAAAAATGTTAGTATATATATATATATATATATATACCATAGTTTGTAGATGCAATAACTTTCTCATAAGCCAAATAATATACGCTTTTCGGGATTCTTTTTTACGAAAGACATATACCAGAATACATTTTAGCCTAAATGTATGAAGACATTTGATTTTTTTAAATTGTGCATTGGATATGTTTTTTAGCAGAAAGTAAAAAATATTTGTTTTTTTCTAAATGTTTGGTCTTTTTTACAAAAACAACCAAAAGAAAACTCTGTCTGTGTGAAAAAATTATATAACTTTTATTTGGTTTCAGCATTGCATGACCGCAGATTTATCAGTTAAAGTAGCGCAGTGCCGAATAGCAAAAAATGCCCTAGTCATGAAGGGGGCAAAACCTTCCAGAGCTTAAAGTGTTACTAAACCTACAGCAGTAAAATCAGTCTGTATATGCAGTAAAGCATGCTTGTTATACTCACTGTGGAACCTAAGGGATTAATCCTCTGCATTGTGTAAAAGGGCTGCTTGATCCTGTCTTCTCTGATCCTCCTCTTCTTTCACTAAACAGAGGTTAGAGGCAGGGCCGATCCTAAGGTCACAGACGCCTGGGTGCAGAAATAGTTCTGGTGCCCCCACATGGGTGTGGTCAATTTACTAACTTCTCCCCTCTACAAATGTTTCTATGGAAATGACGCAAACACAGAGATGCTCCCCTAAGGAGGCTTTGTTACCCTGGGATCCTCCCATGATCTCTTAAAAATAAACAAAAAACAGGAAGAGAAGCAGAGTACTCTATTTGCACCTGGAGGGGGGGGGGGGGGTCTCGCTAATTGACACAGAGAGGGCTTCTGTTAGAGAGTCTATTAGAAAAAGACCCCAGACATACTGCAGACATAGTAAAGGAGATGGTCAGAGATTGTAGACATAGTACAGGAGATGGTCAGAGACTGCAGATATGATACAAGAGATAGTCAGAGACTGCAAACGTACTACAGGAGATGGTCAGGGACTGCAGACATACTACAGGAGATGGTCTGAGACTGCATATAAGAGGTGGTCAGAGACAGCAGACATGATACAAGAGATGGTCAGAGACTGCAGACATGGTACAGGAGATGGTCAGAGACTGCAGATATGGTACAGGAGATGGTCAGAGACTGCAAACTTACTACAGCAGATGGTCAGAGACTGCAGACATGATACAAGAGATGTCAGAGGCTGCAGACTTATTACAGGAGATGGTCAGAGACTGCAGACATACTACAGGAGATGGTCAGAGACTGCAGACATACTACAGGAGATGGTCAGAGACTGCAGACATGATACAGGAGATGGTCAGAGACTGCAGACATGATACAGGAGATGGGCAGAGACTGTGGAAACAAAACCAGAGACCAATGCAGCCTCACCAGTGCCCATCAAATGCAGCCTACCAGTGTCCACCAAATGCAGCCTTATCAGTGCCCACCAAATGCAGCCTACCAGTGCCCACCAATTGCAGCCTACCAGTGCTCACCAATTGCAGCCTACCAGTGCCCACCAATTGCAGCCTACCAGTGCCCACCAATTGCAGCCTACCAGGGCCCATGAATTGCAGCCTTATCAGTGCCCACCAAATGCAGCTTATCAGTGCCCACCAATTGCAGCCTTATCAGTGCCCTTCAAATGCAGCTTATCAGTGCCCACCCAATGCAGTCTACCAAAGCCCATCAAATGCAGCCTACCAGTGCACATCAAATGCAGCCTTATCACTGCCCATCAAATGCAGCCTACCAGTGTACACCCAATGCTGCCTTATTACTGCCCATCAAATGCAGCCTACCAGTGCCCATCAAATGCAGCCTCATCAGTGCCCATCAAATGCAGCCTACCCGTGTCCAACAAATGCAGCCTCATCAGTGCCCACCAAATGCAGCCTACCAGTGAATAGGTGAAGATGTATTTTCCTTCCCCACTTCCGCCAACCCATCCGCAATATCCTCTTGCTACTCCCTGTCTAAAACCCTGATATACCCCCCCACCCTGATCACACCTGCCCAGAACCCCCCCCACTCTGACCACACACACCCAGTCCCCATAGACCCACACACACCAGTCTCACCCCCCCCAAGACCCGTCCACACTAGTCCCACCCCCCCATATAGTCCCAAAATCTGTCCCTCAT
>BLSH010198986.1:470293-481065 GCA_018402905.1 Glandirana rugosa | reverse complement strand
GCTGAGAGGGCAGGTTCAGAGAGAGGGTGTCAGAGAGAGGGAGGTCTCAGAGAGAAGGTGGCGGAGAGAGAGAGGGGGGCTGAGAGAAAGGGAGGGGCTAAAAGGGGGCTGAGTGAGAGAGTGGCTGAGACAGAGGGTGGGCTGACAAAGAGGGTGGGCTGACAGAGAGAGCAGGCTCAGAAAGAGGGTGGCTGGGAGAGAGAGAGAGGGGCTCAGAGAGAGGGTGGTGGACAGTGGGGGGCTGAGAGAGAGAACAGTCCCAAAGAGAGGGTAGCTGAGAGAGACGGGGGATCTCGGAGATAGGGTGGCTGAGTGAGAAAGGTGGGGCTGAGAGAGAGGGAGATGCTGAAAGAGGGGAAGTTGAGAGAGAGGGGGGCTGAGAGAGAGAGAGATAGGGGCTCAGAGAGAGGATGGGGGACCGAGAGAGGGTGGCTGAGAGAGAGGGGGGCTCAGAGAGAGGGTGGTGGACAGAGAGGGGGACTGAGAGAGAGTGGTGGACAGAGAGGTAGGCTGAGAGAGAGAGAGGGGGGGCTGACAGACAAGGGGGAGATGAGAGAGAGACCTCTAGCCCTGTCCCCATCCACAGTCCCTCCTCTGCCTCATCCCAGTGTGTATCTGCAGGTAGGCCTGTGTCAGTGTATGATGCCCAGTACCTTCTTGATCTTCGAGGTGCTCTGCTGCTTCTTCCAGCAGCTCCAAGGCAGCTTGCGCCTCCTGCTCGTCCTTGGGCTCCAGGCCTCACTGCTGATGCTGGAGTGGAGAGGAGGTTGCAGGAGACGGAGTCCAGGCTTTGGGACTCTGGGGATGCTTCTGCGCTCCACTTCGGGGGTCAAGAAGGCTGTGAAGCCCTTCTCTCTCCTGGACTCTCAGCTGCCATCGTTGTTCACCTTCCACACGGATGCAGCCTCCTTCTGAGTGGCCACCCACTCACCATGTGGAGATGCCCGCACCCCGAGGACGCTGCCGTGCCATGCTCCTTCTTCCACCCATCTGACATTACAACAGGACTGGTCCAAGGATTTTTGACACCCTAGGTGAAACCTCATTTTGCATGGAATGCAGGAAGTCTATGGCACATGGAAGGCTGGAAGACTATGGCACCGGAAGGCTGGAAGACTCTGACTATGGCACCCGGAAGGCTGGAAGACTATGGCACACGGAAGGCTGGAAGGCTAGGGCACACGGGAGGCTGGAAGATTATGGCACATGGAAGGCTAGAAGATTATGGCACATGGAAGGCTGGAAGATTATAGCACATGGAAGACTATGGCACATGAAAGGCTGGAAGACTATGGCACATGGAAGGCTGGAAGAATATGGCACATGGAAGGCTTGAAGACTATGGCACACGGAAGGCTGGAAGACTATGGCACACAGAAGGCTGGAAGACAATGGCACACGAAAGGCTGGAAGACTATGGCACACAGAAGGCTGGAAGATTATGGCACATGGAAGGCTGGGATATTATGGCACATGGAAGGCTGGAAGATTATGGCACATGGATGGAAGGCTGGAAGACTATGGCACATTTAGGGAAGGGAGAGAGGGGAGAGATCACTCACCCAGGACTGCATTGTCTTCAGAGGCACAGGCAGCGACATCTGGACAGCAGCACTGGCTACTTTGAAATCATCCGCCCACACCCTATTCCCAGGCACAGATTGGCTGCACGAGGGGGTTGTGGGCGGGCACATGGAGAGGAACTGGCGCAGACCTAGCCTACCTCCTCGTCCCTCCTTGTACGGCTATACAGCGGGAAGGGGATGTACAGCACGCGATGTACACACTGCAGCGGGCGTGTCAGCGGGGGTGTGAGTGGGCAGTGGAGGCGGGGGCACCGAGCATGGCCACGGCGCCCTCAACTGCGCCCTGATTACAGCAAAGGGCAGCTGCTACTGACTGGGCTCGAGGCAGCACACTTGGGACTGACGGTGCCCTGGCACTTTGGCACCCCCCCTCATGCACCCCGTGCACCCACCCAGGATCGGCCCTGGCTAGGGGACAAGCTGCACATGCTCAGTTTGGTGTGCATTGCTAGAGATCTTTTTTCTTGGGAGAGTGCAAATGATTAGCACAGGGCCAATCAGCACTGTGTACACAGAGGGTCAGGGGTCCTGCAGTCTCATAGAACAGGCAGAGGAGAATGAAAACTCCTCCTACAAGCTTTAACCAGACACTGATAGAAGCCACCAGACTGCTCTAAATGCTGATGAGAAAAGGTATTTAGCAATTTATATTTACTAAAACTATTGCATTTCCATGTTCTGTGTACTGTGGGAGACCAGATATAGTGAATGCAGGCTCCTGGGTTTAGTAACACTTTAAGTGGATATGCAGCAAAGTGCAAGTGAAGGGCATACCCTCTGATTCCTCTTGTATGGAATTGTATTGTAACTGTACTGTCGGCCTTTACTTTGTAAAGCACTGCATAAAATGTTGGTTTGGTAATTCCTGTATAATAATAATAACAACAATAATAGTAATAGTAATAATAATAATATTAATAATAATAATATAGTCAGACAGTTCTTTTTATTCTCAACTAAATAATTATTGTGATTTGGAGGAGGGCATTTTTATTCTTTAGACTAATATAACTTTTTGCATGGCATACTAGCACATTATGAGAAACTTACCTTAGAACGAAGCCCTCCAGCACTGCAATGTCATTGTTGAAAGGGCTGACATCTTCCCCTGCTCTTCCTTCTGGGTTTGTGGCCTCTGGCTACATGAGTAGCCAGAGTCATGATGACGTCACTCTCGCAAATGCGTGTGGAGGCCGCCATTTCCGGTACGGGCTCTGAAGTTCCAGGACTGTGAGCCGGACCTTCAGATTTAATGCGCCGGTGATGTCATCGGCTGCATGCACTCTGAATATCTCTTAAACTGTGCAAGTTTAGGAGATATTCACTGTACCTACAGGTAAGACTTATTATAGATCTTTTCTGTAGGTGCAAGTGGTGTAACAGAGTTTACTACCACTTTAAGTTGAACAATATCAGCTTCATTGGGATTGGAATGATTGTCTGGTTTTTGTAATCAGCAGTAAATATTTTTTTTTTGTAGAGCAGAATAAGAATGAACACATTTATCAAGAATGCCATCATAAACTAAACTTCTGCTGATATCCTTCTCTATGTTCAGTAAAATGATGGATTCCAATAGATCCTGTCTATCAGCAGACTAAATCCTGCCCACATCTGCTTTATACAATTTTTAACTTTGAAAAAAACAAGACACTGGAGTGCATGCAAAAGTAAGAAGCACATTGTATACGCCTAAAAACTTGTATACGCAGCAAACTGCAAGTTAAGGACATACAAAATCCTATAACAACAAATTAGTTGATAATAAAGCATGTTTTTAGCTACAATAAAAAAAGATTTTATACTTACCTATGCTGCACAATTTTACTGCACAGAGTGGCCTCTTACCTCCTCTTGTGGAATCTCCTGCTGGCAATGTCTGTTCTTTCTATCCTCCAGGTGGCCCCTCAGCAAGCGTTAATGATCCATAGATACACACAGCACAGGTAAGCCACACCCCCTTTCACTCCTCACAGGAGTTTGACTGACAGCAGCAGGAGCTTATGGCTCCAGCTGCTGCCTATGTCTCCTGTTAAAAGAAGAAGAGAGGGGAGCAGTGCTGCAGGCAGGACAGCGCTGGATCGTGAGAAACGTCAGTTTAATTATTTTTTTTTGGAGGGGGGCAAGTAGTGGGGTATTTTTTACCTTAATACAGAGACTTTAGAACCACTTTAAGCCTGGGTTTACATTGGTATGGGAATGAAATTGTGCAAGTTTAGCTTGAACTCGCACCATTTCATTCCTGCATGTCTGTCCCGACTTCAGGTGCGATTTCAGAGACATCTGTGAGGGTTGCTGCACAGATGTCAATGGAAATCACACCTGAAATTGCCAAAAGTAGTACAGAAACTACTTTTGGGAATCGGTGTAGCGCCGTAAATGCAGCGTCGCACTGATTAGGATGATGCTATTGCCGGCAATTGCTGCTGATTTGGCATGGAATGTCAAATCGCATGCCAAAACGCACAAATGTGAACCAGGGCTTTGACAGTTTTTACTCAGTGGGCTCTTAACTCTCAACTAAATCATCCTTGAGATTGAGTGGAGGCCATGTTTTTTTTTTTTTACATTTAGAACTGGATAACTTTCTTTGAGACGAAGGCTGGGTTTACCCTTGCATTTTTGGGGTAGTAAAAACATGGGATTGAGCCCCCTAACCGCTTCTCCTTAAGCTGCAAAGGTAGTGGATGGGGGTGTACATATCTGAGACACTGTGTATCTCATAGCTCCCAATTGTCCCTGATTTCGAGGGACTGTCACTGATTTGTCCCTCATTTAGGTCTGATCTATAAATTTGTATACAAAATGCACTTTTTATCTTTCAAAAGGTGTTTCCCAATGCTAAACCTTTCATCCAATTTCTAAATTGCTGCATTTGTAAATTTCAAAAGCTGCTATAAAGGAATAGTAGTGGTAAAAAAAGCACTTGTGGGTTTAACTAATTTTTTTTTGTATAATTCTCCTTTTAGGGGGCATGGTAGGGGATGTGTCCTATGCCTACATACTTTTACTAATAGGTGTTCCTCATTCCCATTTCAAAATGTTGGGAGGTATGGTATGATGCAGCAAAAACGATCCCCCTTGCAGAATCGCCTGCAAAACGCAAACTATTCAACACCCCGAGAGGGGTCATGTGCAACTGCCCCACAATTGTAAGAATTGCATGTGGTTGCAGCATGCTCTCCTTCAAAGGGCACCGCTAGTTTAACCCCTTCACGCCGACATAATGCATATATGTGGCCCAAGCGACCAGCCAGCACATCCGCCGGCTGATCAGAGACCCAAACAAAGCCAGAATCGGCTTTAATTAGGTCTCGGATCTAGTAAACCGGACGTGATGTCATGACATCACTTCTGGTTTACTGGACCCTTAAAGGCGCCAGGTTTAAAAAAAAGTCAGTATTCAAAACAGCCAAACTTGGCATTTTGAATGCTTTTAAGTGCAAATGAGGGATTTGGTGTCTTATAGACCCCAGATCCCTCCAAAAAATACCTGATACGTGACTATTACTGTCACACGGGAAGTTTACTGCGTGCGTTAAAATTTTTTAAAGTGCCACCTATAGAGATATTTAAGTACCGTAGTCTGTCGCCATTCCACGACTGTGCAAAATTTAGGTATCTATTTACTTGACATAACATCATCTTTCACATTATATAAAATATGGGCTAACTTTACTGTTTTTCTTTTTTTTTTTTCACATTACACCGCATCACAGCAGCTCATCACACTGGAAATTGCCATTGGGATTGTCTTGGCAGACGGTTTGGACACATCACATGAGCCATCAGCTGTCAGCATGGAAGTCAGCACTTGGACACGGGTGAGATCATACCACATCTTTTGCATTCCCCTCGCAGTGCTCTGTGCATTCCACTGCTCACACAGTGTATGATTGCCTATAGACTGCTGGTAGTTAATTTGTGATCCATCCGGCTCCGCTACCACTGGGTCAATACAGCATTGTGCATGGCACACATGTATGTCTTCATTTCCCCCAGGATACCATCTCTGTCAATCCCCTTATATTTTGCAGGTGTGAACTGGGTCATCTCTCCAATGTACTATCCAGTTCGCAAATTGGTTTATGTGGAGTGACTACCGCAATTACCGAATTAGCCCTGGTTGTACTCTTATTACTGCCGGCTCATTTCCACAGTGGACATCCCATGCTATTTAAATCAACCAATGGGTTTTTCATTCCCACATATCTATGCATGGATGTATGTATGGATGCATGCATCACGTCCGGATGTTGTCAATTGTTGTGGTGGAGGGTTTTTGTTAATTTTTGTCTGTCATAAATTTGGCTTTTAATATATCTATAATAAACTTTGATATATATTTTTTCCAGTTTTGCTATTGTCTTTGACGGTGTACCATACCCCAGTGGCTTAGATTATGATGTTCTGTGGTAGCCTGCTGTGCTACCCTGTTTTTGTATATGCATAGTTCTTTGCCATAGGACCCCAGGATACATATTCCTGAGTGGGTGGGTCCCCACATGATACTTACTTAGTCCTATATTTTCTTAGTAGTGGACTATATTTAGCCTGGGTACTGGTGACCCTTTCTTATAGGACGTCTTTAATTGTTATGCGTGACCCTCCTCCATATAATTGATCATTCTTATGATTTGTTATAGGTGTGTGTGTTTTTATGTGTTTTCCTGATACTGGGCTAATATGTGATTAGGCACAATAGGAACAATATTATTTTGGCCGTCTGTTGTGCCTGCCTTTACTATTCAGCACCAACTGTCACCTCGCTAGTGCCCCCTGGTATAAAAATAGACGGGGTGTTCCCTGCTTAATATAGTGGCATACGTCCCAGGGGACGAGATTGATGTGAAAATCAGGGCGGCACTGGGTGGTGACAGTGCGGGTGCTGAACCAAAGGAAGAGGAAATAAAGAGGAAATTTAGGGCCCATAAGAAGCTGCTGATCAAACATCTGAACCGTAAGTTGGACGTCTCCTTTTTGGAGAATTACATTTCCCAAAAAATCATCCCAAAGCTCTTAGAGATAGAGTCATTCCAGCTGAACACCTCCATAATGAAAGATTTATTGGTAAATGGAAAGAGCTATGTATCTCTCATGGCATTGAGCTCATGAAGTTAATTGTTGAGGAGGAAAGGATTCAGCTGTGTGAATTCAAGAGTGAGATCAAATTAAGTAGCTCGGAATTAGATGCTCTTAAGGACGAAGAGGAGTTTGCCAAACAAAATGAACAGATACCCAAGGAGATTGAAAAAGTTCAAAAGAATCTAAGCCTTACTAAGTAAGCCAAATTTAGACAGGATCTTTCAGACTGGGAGAAGGGCGAGAGTTTCGATCTCTCATCCAAAAAAGCCCATAACAGGTATAGGAGATGAAGTACTAGATCTTGTTCTCAGTCTGACCCCAAAGGTAGTGACAGTGAGGGCCTGGTCAGGTCAGTTTCTTTTTTAGAATTGGACAGGGAGAGTTCACCTTCCCTAGAAAGAGAACCACAGGCACGAGCAGGGATCTTGAAACCATCCAAAAAGAAAAACCAGTCAGGAAAACACGGAGAAAAAGAAAAGGTAGAACAGACAGTCAGGGGCAGAACGAGGAGCCACAGGAAGAACAATCAGAGGTGAATTCCCTGCTAGACCTCCCCGACAACAAGGTTATTAATCTATCTAATTTCACCCTCAAATCCACCCATTTAGGTTTACTCAATAAAGGACTGTTATTCTCTCCAACTCAAAAAATGGAGGAATTCACGGTCTTTAAAGAATTCCATCTTTTTCTACGGAAGGTCCTTTTTTGATACCTCCATGAATTAAGAGACAGAAGAGGAGCCATAGGTCAGGATTTGCAGGAGGATGAACAGAAGGCCCTGGAGGACCTTCTCTCATTAATGGAAGAGGGTGATTGTGAGACTGACGGGTCTGACGATGGTGATTTTATCATGGTTAGACAGGTCGGTCTCAATATAAAATCTAATAAAATGCTTCCCAACACATCAATCAATTCTATGAATTAGTGTGTGATGAATTAAAGAGGATCCAATGGGACAATTCACAAGCGGATAACCTTACTAGGGAAGAGAGGGTAGCTCTTAATGACCTAAACAACGCCCAAGGAATCATCATAAAAAAAGCAATAAGGGAGGGAATGTCATCCTCATGAATGAGGACAATTACGTAGAGGAAGTTAAAAGACAACTGCGTGACGCAAATATCTATCGAAAAATAAAACAATCCCCCTTTGCTGAAGTGGTTCATGAGCTAAATCGCAAATTGAAATTAGCCCAGGAGGTGGGACTTCTAAACAAGAAGGAACTCAACTATTTGACGGTTCGGGACTATAATATCCCTGTCCTGTATATCATCTCTAAATTACATAAGAGCATGTCTAAATCCCCCGGGTCGTCCGATCATTTTGGCCATTAATGGACCACTCAACAGAATGGGCAAATACCTAGATGGTCTTCTTAAAACTATGGTCACTACTCTGGAGTCTTTCGTCAGGGACACTAAACATGTCCTTAATAGGTTAGACCAGGGGTAGGCAACCTGTGGCCCTCCAGCTGTTGCAGAACTACAAGTCCCATAATGCCTCTGGGAGTAATTGTAAGTGCCAGGATTGCAATGCCTCATGGGAAATGTAGTTCCACAACAGCTGGAGGGCTACAGGTTGCCTACCCCTGGGTTAGACAATATGTGTATTGAGGATGATTGGCTCCTTGCGGGGATCGATGTGGAGTCATTGTACACATTGATCCCCCACGAATGCGGCCTCCAAGCCATCTCCTATTTTTTGGATAAATTATATCCAGAGTCTGCGCAACAGAATGAATTTATCCTTGACCTCCTAGCATTTGCCTTACATAATAACTACTTCCAGTTTAATGAGTCTTGTTTCCAGCAGATCTACAGTATATCTATGGGGGCCTCTTGGGCACCCTCCTATGCATGACTTCATTTAGGCCTGTGGGAGGAGTCGACGGTTTGTGGAATGGAATCTTTCAAGAAGTTTGCCCATTTATGGGTGCAATATATAGATGATGTCCTGGTGGTCTGGAAGGGTACTGCAACCGAGCTAAAAGAATTCATTGATGTACTCAATACCAACAGACTCAACATCGAACTTACCTATAATAGCGATTCGGTCAGCATTCCCTTCCTTGATCTCAGGATCACCAAAAAAGAGGGAAAAATCCGTACCTCAACATACCACAAACCATCTTCTGCCAACACCCTGTTAAGGGCGGACAGTTTTCATCCAAAGGCTCTCAAACATGGCATCCCTGTATGCCAGTTCCTACGTATCTGGAGGAACTGTACCAGAGATGACGAATTCAAGAAGGAGGGTCATGAAATGTATACCTGCTTTAGGGAGAGAGGCTATCCCCATAGGGTCCTTAGACAAGCCAAGAAGAGAGCAATGGACTGTGAACGTAATTCTCTCTTGTTAGAACGGGTCACAGCTGACCCTGAAAGTGGGGCCCAAAAGGAACCAGTTAGGTTCATCAGTGAATATGTGGTACAATGGTCAATCATAAGAGAGGTCCTCACTAAACATTGATCTTCAATTTCCCAATGTCCTACCCTAGCAGTCATTGTGGGGGAATATCCCCACATGGTGGCCAGGAGAGCCCCAAACCTCTCTGATTTGTTGACAAGGTCGGAATGCATCCCCTCATCTAATAGCACATGGCTTTCAGCCTACAACGAGCTTCTATTTCTGAGAAGATTGAACAGAAGTAATTGTTTAAATTGTTTGCTACATCCTGGTCTCCCTCAACATATGTGTTGTGCCCAGTTTTCATTTTAGTGATCCCATTGTATTTTTTCCTTCTATTACTAATGTGCTGAAAAAAGATTTTATCTCCTTTCTTAATAGACTTATGCGGCCAAAAGGTATCTCAAAACCTGGAAGGAGCTCAATGGGACAATCATATGGCCGGTGAGGAGGAAGGACATCAGCATTCTTCTTGTCAAAGCCATCCAAGAACTCCTGGTAAGCAGATGGCACATTCTGGTGGGTGCTGGATACTGGTTGAATAGCCAGGCAGCTAGCAGGATTCCTGTGTATGGGAGTGAAACAGTGCTATATAAAGAAGGAAATGTGACTTCTCCCTTGGACCAGTTGATTTGTGGATCGTGTGCCTGCAGCCATGGGATGCCTAAAATGACTGAGAACATGGGAGAACTCAGAACGTTAAAGCATAGAAATTCTTGATGACCAGATTCAGTCAAAGTAAGGAGAGGTGCAGTCTCTTGAGTGACAGGCCCAGAACTGGGCATGGAGCCATTAGCTAGATGAACTGCCAACTGTTGCTTCTTTTTTTCTTTTTTTTAAAATCCTTTTTATTGAGTTTTTTTAAAAAAAACATACAGCAGCTGCTCTCGCAGGGGCAGGACCTAAGGGGTCCCAACATACAAGAAAACAACCAACACACATAAGATTAACCAAAAAGAAAAAAACAAAAGTTAACTTCCCGGCTATATTTAAAGTGACACACAGACTTTACAGATGTTTGCAGAACAGATGTTCAGTTATTCCCAGCTATATTTAAAGTGACACACAGACTTTACAGATGTTTGCAGAACAGATGTTCAGTTATTCCCGGCTATATTTAAAGTGACACACAGACTTTACAGATGTTTGCAGAACAGATGTTCAGTTATTCCCGGCTATATTTAAAGTGAGACACAGACTTTACAGATGTTTGCAGAACAGATGTTCAGTTATTCCCGGCTATATTTAAAGTGACACACAGACTTTACAGATGTTTGCAGAACAGATGTTCAGTTATTCCCGGCTATATTTAAAGTGACACACAGACGTTACAGATGTTTGCAGAACAGATGTTCAGTTATTCCCGGTTATATTTAAAGTGACACACAGACTTTACAGATGTTTGCAGAACAGATGTTCAGTTATTCCTGGTTATATTTAAAGTGACACACAGACTTTACAGATGTTTGCAGAACAGTAGTTCAGTTAGTCCCGGTTATATTTAAAGTGACACACAGACTTTACAGATGCTTGCAGAACAGTAGTATGGTTTCTCCCGGTTTTATTTAAAGTGACACACACAGCTTCCAGATGTTTGCAGAACAGTGATATGGGTTCTCCCGGCTTATTTATACTTTTTTGGCACAGTTTGAAGATGATTTTAGAACAGTTATATGGCTTCTACCGTTAATTAAT
>BLSH010198986.1:443083-470283 GCA_018402905.1 Glandirana rugosa | reverse complement strand
TTTACAGATGTTTGCAGAACAGATGTTCAGTTATTCCCGGCTATATTTAAAGTGACACACAGACGTTACAGATGTTTGCAGAACAGATGTTCAGTTATTCCCGGTTATATTTAAAGTGACACACAGACTTTACAGATGTTTGCAGAACAGATGTTCAGTTATTCCTGGTTATATTTAAAGTGACACACAGACTTTACAGATGTTTGCAGAACAGTAGTTCAGTTAGTCCCGGTTATATTTAAAGTGACACACAGACTTTACAGATGCTTGCAGAACAGTAGTATGGTTTCTCCCGGTTTTATTTAAAGTGACACACACAGCTTCCAGATGTTTGCAGAACAGTGATATGGGTTCTCCCGGCTTATTTATACTTTTTTGACACAGTTTGAAGATGATTTAGAACAGTTATATGGCTTCTACTGTTAATTAATACTTTTCAGACCCAGTTTGAAGATGATCCACATTCACCTCCATTTTTGTTTTTTTTATGTTTTTATTTTTTTTTAAATATTTAAAGTTATTTCCCTGTACCCATTTCTTTGTAGGTCACTTGTCCCACCCTTACCCCCATTTCCTTCCTTTTGCAGACCTCTAGGACTTTCCAGGACTATTTTACAGCCATTTTTGTGCCTAAAAGTTCGGGTCCCCATTGATTTCAATGGGGTTCGGGGTCCGGGACAAAGTTCGGGTTCTGTCCGGACCCAAACCCGGACTTTGTCCCGAAGTTCGGCCGAACCAGCAGAACCCGGACTTCTAGAAGTTCGCTCAACTCTAAAGGGGACAAGTCAGAGTTAGTTACAATATGTTCCAACTTAACAATTTTGTATTTTGCCCATGCCTGTGGGTCACAACTGTTGCTTCTTATGAAAGAGGGGGGTGCAAAGTTTTGTTGCCAGAGTCAAGTCCAAGTAACAACTGCAGGCCCCAGGATCAATTATTGCCAGAAGCCAAACCTCCTCTTCTGCCACTTGCAGGGAGACAGGAAGAACAAGATGAGATGGGGAAGAACCTGCCACCTGGAAATATACAGAAATACGTGGTGTAAAACACACTGAGCAGCATGGAGGAGGGGGAATGAACTGACACTGAGAGCAGGTGAGTGCCAGGTGAGTGCCAGTGATCCCATTCCTCCACCACCATCACCCCTCTGCCTCTGATCCCACCACCCCTCTGCCTGATCCAACCACCCCTCTGCCTGATCTCAGCCACCCCTCTGTCTGATCCTAGCACTCCTCTGCCTTATCCCAGCACCCCTCTACCTGATCCCAGCACCCCTCTGCCTGATCCCAGCACCCCTCTGACACTGATCCCACCACCCCTCTGACACTGATCCCACCACCATTCTGACACTGATCCCACCACCCCTCTGACACTGATCCCACCACCCCTCTGACACTGATCCCACCACCATTCTGACACTGATCCCACCACCCCTCTGACACTGATCCCACCACCCCTCTGACACTGATCCCACCACCATTCTGACACTGATCCCACCACCTCTCTGACACTGATCCCACCACCCCTCTGACCAGAGGCGTAACTAGAACCTTCAGGGCCCGGGTGCAAGAAATTAGGAAGGGCCCCCCCTGACCCCTGGACAGGGCCCTTCCCTCTGGTCGCTGATCCTGGGGCCCTTTACTCCCATCACGGATCCCTTTATTACGGTCCTGCATCGGGACCCTGGGAAAAGCAGAAGACAAGTAAACTGGATAGGAGGGGCGGTGGGGGCAGCATATAGAGGAACCAATCTCCTGCATTAGGAGGAAAATGGAGGAGTTTGGTTCCAGGTGTACAAGGGAAGCACATGGGCCCCCTGGAGCATGGGGCCCGGTTGCAATCGCAACCCCTGCAACCCCTATCGTTACGCCCCTGCCTCTGACACTGATCTCACCACCATTCTGACACTAATCCCAGCCATCCCTCTACCACTGGCCTCAGCCTCAGCCACCCCTCTGCCACTGGTCCCACCATGCCCCTAATCCCAGCCATCCCTCTGCCCCTGATTCCAGCCATCCCTCTGCCACTGGAGAAAAATTTTGTTTTTCTGACTGCTTGAATTTTAGCATAACAAGTTTCTAACCATGCGCACTTGCGCAGCAATCGTGATGCATTGAAGAATCTAATCAGATTGAATTGTGGACAGGGTAATCGTAATCAAACTGAATTGTGAGACCAGTGAAGATGCGCAGCCCTACTAAATACCACATGTGATCTGCTTTAGTGAATGGAGCCCAGAATGATCAAATAACAATCTTGTGGTTTTGAAGAAATTTCTCCTTATTCTAATTTCGCAAGTGAACCACTTCAGCCCTGGAAGGATTTGCCCCCTTCCTGACCAGAGCCCTTTTTGCGATTCGGCACTGCGTCGCTTTAACTGAAAATTGCGCGGTAATGCGACGTTGTACCCAAACAAAATTTGCGTCCTTTTTTCCCCACAAATAGAGCTTTCTTTTGGTGGTATTTGATCACCGCTGCGTCATTTCTGATCGCCGCTATAAACAAAAGAAGAGCGACAATTTTGCAAAAAAACCCAAATTTCTTACTTTTTGCTAAAATACAAATCCAAAAAGAAAAATATAAAAAAAACATTTTTTTTCATCGGTTTTGGCCGATTTATATTCTTCCTCATATTTGTGATAAAAAAAATTGCAATTGGCGTTTATTGATTGGTTTGCGCAAAAGTTTCCGCATTTACGGATGATGAGAATTCATTTCTGTTTTTTTTTTTTTTTTTTTTACTAGTAATGGCGGCGATCTGCGATTTGTAGTGGTACTGCGATATTGGGGCGGACATGGCGGAACATTTTGACACTTTTTTGGGACCATTGGCATTTATACAGCGATCAGTGCTATAAAAATGCACTGATTACTGTGTAAATGCCATTGGCAGTGAAAGGGTTAACCTGCAGGGGGCGCTCTAAGGGTTAACTGTGTTCCCTGGGCGTGTTCTAACTGTGTGTGCGCTGCCCTAGCAGGGGAAGGGAAGTGATCACAGCTTCCATGTAGAGGAAGGCTGTGATCAGAGCCCTTCCCCCCTCACAGAACGGAGGTCCGTGTTTACTTACACGGACCTCCGTTCTTTCACTTCGGGGATGCATCTCGGGTAGCCGGCGGAGATCGAATCCACCGCACCCGCTCCCTGGCCCTCCCCGGACACAGTGAGCGCACAGGCGCGCCTTCGGCGGCGCGCGCTCACTGTGCTCGATTTGGCAGCCGCCGTCAGATGACGGCGTTTTGCGCAGGAGAGCCACTCTGTCGCCGTCAGATGCCGATCGGCGGTCGGCAAGTGGTTAACATTAATTAGAGTTTCAATATCTATGCTGTTTTCTGTAGACAAATGTGCATTTCCCATTGCCTGATGTTGTGCACATGTTTCCTGACCCATGCATATACCTGTACAAATTTCAGCTTTTCCACCAAAGCCATTCAAGTTGAGCAATACAATTCTCCTGTTTCTACTAAAAAAAAAGAAAGCCATTTTCTTTGAATTGCATAAGAACCAGGAACAGTGCAAAAAGTAGACTTTATAACCTTGGAATGGTAACACGCTAGTAGCAGGGCTGTCTTAATGCATGGGCACCCCTGGGCACTGCCCAGGGGCCCCAGGTGCATAGAGGGCCCCAAGATAATCTTGCATTGCATCATACTTTCCAACTGTCCCAGATTTGCTGGGATAGTCATGCTTTGTACTAAGCTGTCCGAGGATTGCATTGTCCGGGGCAGTGTCCCGAAATCTGTACCCTGCCCTCCTGACTTTTCCTGTACTATGCCCTTTGTGTTGATTAGTCTTTGGGTTATGGCATGTTTTCTTATTGTTTGAAATTGATTTTATTGAAAGTACTAATAAATATGTTTAATTCTATCAACTATTTATACTTTAATTCTTGAGAATAGGTGCATAAATTGGGACAGGCTGGTAAGAGCTCCATTGTATTACTTTGCCCAGGGGCCCATGATGTTATTAAGACGGCCCTGGCTAGTAGCATCTGATGATCGCTGGGTAAGGTGTGCTTTCATTAAGTGTAATTTAGTAGCAATACTAGATAAAGGATCCGGTGCTACAAATGCTTTTAGGAATGAGATGTAAAAGACATACCACATGTAGAAATGTTTCAGTGGGTGTAGAATGCTTATCTGAAGGTGCAGCGAAAGATTTGGAAGTTATAGAAGGCAAAGTATACCTGACAATACAATTGCAAATTCTGCATATCTGGATGTGGAAGATTTAATCTGGTATCACTGGAAAAAGGTGTCGCTTGGAAGTTGGAAGAGGCAGCCAACTGTCTCTAGAAATTTTGTGAGTACAAACTGCTGTGAGTGATCTTAGAGACTTTGGGGCTGCTGCCACCCCTCTGGTGCTAGAGAGTCAGCTGTGTGTTTGTGTACACACGGCTGGTGTCATGAAGAGCTTAGTCTATCTAATTCTACTTAGAGGGACTCTGCTCTTGTTGCCCTAAAGCAGGAGTCTCCAAAGTGTCTATGCAAAGGGACAGTTTATTGTCCTTCAGACTTTAAGGGGGCCGGATTGTGGCCAGTGTGTTAGAAGACTGTGCTGAGGGTTTGTTTGCATTTGATTGTTGTTTCCTCGCGCTCCCAGAGGAGGCGGGGCCGGGCAGCCCTATTTAAACAGTGTGCTTCTTGCATTAAGTGCTGTCCATTCTACAGCGTGTTAGTGTTCCTGAGCAATCTGATTTCCTGTTTACCTGATCCTGCGACCCAGTTTGACCTTGACTTTGTTGATTTATGCCTGCACCGACCCCCAGCTTGCCTATGACCACTCTTCTGCCTGATCCCTTGTACTTCGCTGCCAGCCTGTTGACAACCCTGCCTGCATCTGACGACCCTTCTGCCTGAACCCTTTGTACCGCATTGCCCGCCTGTTACTGACCCGGCCTGTACGACCATCCACCATCTGCATGAGCCTCACTGGACCATCCATACCACCACCAGGGATCCTGTCCAGTCCTTGTGCCCCCCTGAACTCCTGGGCTCCCTCTCTGCTCTACCGGGGACCCTCGAACCAGGGCCGCAAGAGCGGTTGCTTCCTGCATAAGACAGACTCCACCACCAGGTGTGTGACACAGTGGGAATGGAAATATTCCTTTTTTTTAATCATTAATCTCTTGCTGGCAGTGAATGACCCCAAAATAAATGATACCATTCTTATCGTGCAATAGGATATATTTCTTTAATTTGTAGTCAGTCAATTACAGTAGTGAGATTACTTAAAACCCTTCAGGTCTGGTATGGACTTTATCCAACCCAAAAAACAAGGATCCATATCAGACCACATGCCCTCAACATGAGGAGAGTACTTTGACAAGGAGGACCCCTCTTGCATAGCACCTTCATCCTATGTTGATGAAGAAAAAAGCCTCTTCCCCATGACCCTTGCTCAACAGCCAATGCTGTACTATGGCATATTTTAGCTGGTGCACATTCTTTAGCCACATAAATCTGTCCCTACCATGAAAGAACTAGATGCTTCGGTTCTCCACCCCACTACCTTCCCCAAAGGCCAAAAGCTCCCAGTCCTTTTCTGTTCTGCTGCTTCTCTTTTCATTGTTCGGTCGCAGGTTGGTGGCAAGTAGTAAGCAGGAAAGTGTTATTTAACTAGAGCAGAAAAAATAACAGGTCTCCTCCCCTGCTGGAAAGGGCAGTATGGTGTGGCAGAGCTGTGTTAATCTCAGAACTGGATGGACAAAAATGCAAATCCTTAAAGAGGACCTAAGCTGAAAATGTGAAGATGTGCTACATGATAGTTAACATCTAGAAATGCGCCTAAGCTGCACCTTTAAAGATTTACCACTTGCCAGGAAATCCTCCTAAAAATAGCAGTGCATTTCCTGGCACATTAGGATCCCTCGGCACTCCAGTGTTTACTGCCTCATAGATGTACACTATATTGTCAAAAGTATTGGGACACCTGCCTTTACAGGCACATAAAGATATGGATGAACAAGTTTGGGGTGGAGGAACTGGACCAGCCTACACAGAGTCCTGACCTTAACCTGATAGAACACCTTTGGGAAAAAATTAGTGTGGAGACTACGAGCCAGGGCTTCTCATCCAACATTAGTGCCTGACCTCAAAAATGCACTTCTGGATGAATGGTCAAACATTCCCATAGACACACTCCTAAACCTTTTGGACAGCCTTCCCAGAAGAATTTAAGCTGTTATAGCTGCAAAAGGTGGGCTAACTAAATATTGAACCCTACGGACTAATGACTGGGATGCCATTAAAGTTCATGTGCGTGTAAAGGCAGGTGTCCCAATACTTTTGACAATATAGAGTATGTCTACAGTGTGAGAGCTAAGGCAGGAGGATTTAAGGTAAAATTTGGTGACTAGTCACTAATGTTGACTGTTCTCCTTGCTGCAGGCTCTGGCATGAGAAATCTGCTGCTACCATAATAGCTGCCTCCATAAAGTGCAGAACAAGGCATGGTAGGTCAGTAATAGGGAAAAGATCAACTGCAGGCGGATGGAGGCAATATTGGTGCCTAGTCCTTTGCCCTTTGCCTGCCTCTTTTAGGGCACAACTTCCAGAATTACAGTCCTCTTTCTCAGGTACGAAAAACTCCCATATATGTATTTCATCTGTGTATTTAACTGTTTGCCTGATGTTCAGATTTAAACTAACCATTGTATTCAAATTAACCCTTGTGTGTACTTTACTATTTATATTTTACTTTTGTTACTTAAAAAAAAACATGCCATGTTATTCTATCAAAATTACATAAAATTGTAATAAAATTTATCGGTGTCCAGAAATCAGTGAATAACTTAGTTAATTGACTTTTTTCAGAAGGTTTCATGCTAAGAATTTTCAGGACAAAGAACTTCACTTTGAATTAAATTAGGTAATTGTATGATGGATTATTAAATAAATGCTGAGATTAATTTTTTAAATGGGCAGAATGTGTACCCTTACAGGGCAAACGTTTGACTAGGGGCGCAATTAAAGATGCACTATTCATTACACCGAAAAAGAGACATCATGTCAAACTATTCTCGTTATAAGAAAAAAGGTAAAAATGATACGGCTACATAAATTAGAATCCTTTTTTTGACAAAGAAATTTTAAAGTTGTACATGACGACCAATTTAAAGAGGAACCAAAAAAAAGGTCAGCAAATTTAGGAGAAAAATATCTATCTATCTTTTTTATGCTTTACATGTAAGAATTGTACTGTAGATGGTCTTTATTTTAACCAAATGTGCACTGGACATTGAATAGTGGTATTAAATGAAAGCAAGTTGAAGAACATTACAGTTAGGTTACCTGTGTAGTTTTGGGAACATAGTAGGGATGAGCAAATTCATTTAGGGGAAACTGATTTTTCGTCTGGGAAATTTCATCAAAACATGGATTTACTGTAATTTTTTTTCTTTATTTAGATGGTTTGTTTTTTTTTGCATTTGGGGTGTATTTAACCACTTCAATACCGGGCACTTAGAACACTTCCTGCCCAGACCAATTTTCAGCTTTCAGTGCTGTTGCGATTCGAATGAGAATTGCGCGGTCGTACGACGTTGTACCCAAACAAAATTTTTATCATTTTGTTCCCACAAATAGAGCTTTCTTTTGGTGGTATTTGATCGCCTCTGCGTCATTTCTGATCACCGCTATAAACAAAAATAGACCGAAAATTTGGAAAAAAAAATAAAATTTTTCTTTGTTTCTGTCACAAAAATGTGTATAAAGTACATTTTCTCCTTCACTGACGGGCACTGATGTGACTACACTGATGGGCACTGATGAGGCTACACTGACGGGCACTGATGAGGCAGTACAGATTGGCACTGATGAGGTGGCACTGATAAGGTTGCACTGATGATGGGGCACATATACAGCACTGATGGGCGGCACTGACAAGCAACACTGACAGGCACTGATACGTGGCACTGATATGCGGCACTGATGGACACTCATAGGCAGCACTGATAAGTGGCACTGGGCACTGATGGGCACTGATAGGTGGCACTTTTAGGTGGCACAGGTGGGCACTTTTAGATGGCACACGTGGGCACTGATAGGTGACACAGGTGGGCACAGGTGGGCACTTATAGGTGGCAGTGGTGGGCACAGATGCAACAAGCACTGTTAGGGATGGCACTGGCAGGCATCATACATGGGCACATGGGCTCCCTGGGGGTCTTGATCTGGCTCCCTGGTGGTCCAGTGGGGTGATCCTGAGGGTGGCTGCGCTGATAAACGTTCAGAGCAGCCCCCCCCCCTGTCAGGAGAGCAGCCGATCGGCTCTCCGCTGCTCAGGTCTGCAGACCTGAGCAGAGGAAAAGCCGATCAACGGGCGGGAAGTGGTTAAGGCAGTTACATTTATTGGGGGCAGCACAGTGGCTAAGTAGGTAGCACTTCCACCTAGAGGCACTAGGGTTGTTGGTTTGAATCCCAATCATGTCACTACCTGTCTGGAGTATGCATGTTCTCACTGTGCTTGTGTGGGTTTCCTCCAGGTACTCTGGTTTCCTCCCACATTCCAAAGACATGCTGGTAAGTTAATTGGCTCCTGTCTAAATTGGCCCTAGTATGTGTATGTATGAATGTGAGTTAGAGACCTTAGACTGTAAGCTCCTTAAGGGCAGGGACTGATATGAATGTGCAATATACTGTACAGTGGAACCTTGGATTACGAGCATAGTCCGTTCCAGGAGAATGCTTGTAATCCAAAGCATTCGTATATCAAAGCATGTTTCCCCCATAGGAAACAATGTAAACTCAGTTAATTCGTTTCACAGTCACTGCTTGTCTATGCAGTACTGTATGTGGCCACATATCCGGGGGGAACCTGGTGTATGCAATACCGCATGTGGCCAGAGAAGTGGTGGCGCTGGTGAGCCTCTAAGATGGCGGAATCGCTCAGAAAGTGTTTACACGTTAGGTATTTCGAGGAAGTCTCCGAGTCCTCCGAGGCTCCCCAGCGCCACCACTCCTCTGGCCACATGCAGTATTGCATGCAAAAAGGCTAAATTCTGCTCATTATGCGAGTCAGAATTTAAAGAAAAAACTGCTCGTATTGCGAAACGCTCTTTAACCGTGTTACTTGCAATCTGAGGTTTTACTGTATATGTAAAGCACTGTGTAAATTGTTGGTGCTATATAAGCACCTGTGATAAATAAAATTTCATTAAAGAGTAACTGCAGCTCCCTTTTTTGGTGGCTTCACCCCCCCCCTCCAGATTCACTTTTATGGCTGATCTTTCTCATCATTTCATGTGCCAATATGTGATCAGAAATCAAGAAATCAATCCATGCAATCAACTATATCTCTCACCTGGGTTGCAATCTAACACTTTGTGAATAGTTGGGCTTATTTATCACTGATGATTTTGGATATTTGTAATAGGACTGTGGCAGGTCTCCTTTCACTTACTGGATCTGATTTCACCAGAGATTCATTTATTTTTATTTTTTTATTGTGAACTGGTCATTTATTTAATTTTGTTAAATCTAATATTTCATGTTATGATGTTCACATATGTTTAATGTATAATACGCATTGTTTACCTGTTAATATTAGAATGTTACAATTTATCTTTTTTAAGTACCATTCATATCTGTACGACTTTTAAGTCATGCCAACTTCAAAGTAGTCCCTGCATTACTTTGGCCCAACTTTGATGCAACTTGAGGTCCATAGACTTCAATGTTAAACCCTCAAAGTCGTATGCAAATTGCACCTGAATAATATAGATGCGTTTCCTGTACTATTTCTGGACGACTTTGTTATATGTTTTCATTGTGACAAAGTTGCAACAAAGTCGGACCAAAGTCATACTGATCCGAAATTGCGGTAAAATTGCATCTCACAAGTGCAATAGGGGCCTTAGGGTAGTGCTGCGCTATGCTATAGCAAGTGTGCTGATAGGTCAGCCATTGGATTCTGACATAGCACTTCAGCACCTCTGCACCTGTGCAGAATGATCTCCCTCCCCCTGCGCAAAGGCGGCAAAGTGTTGGGGCTCCGGTAATACCTTTGCGCATGCATTAGGAAAGCCACGTGTGCGCAGATGTTCTGCAAGGCTGTTGGGACGGGGAGGGTTAGACACAGATGTCATTCTCTCCTAGGCAAGAAATGCAGAAGTGCAGCTTAAATCTTTAAAAATCTAAAATCTTACAATAAAAAAAAATCTTTAAATCTTTAAGATAAATAAGTAATAAATAATTATATCCAATTGGAGGAGAGTGGGGGGGGGGGGGCAGGGTAAGATGAGATCAGGTTTAGGGTGAAGGTCTGCTGTAAGCAGCATATTTATAGAGCAAACCAAACGTTCACTGTTGGTGAATCAATCACTGTCATTTAAAACACACAAAGATGATTCTCCTGCCCTGAATGTCAGAATTACTGCTTAATGCTTTGTTCACAGGGGCGCTGAGGCTCTTATACCTTGAATGGGCCTTTTTTTGCAGTGTGTCTAGACTCCAGGTGTTGCGAATAAGCAGCCCATTGAAGCTTATTATGTGAAAATTCACTTTCCAAAAAGAAAACTCATCTAGCTTAGTGAATGAGGTGAAGTGATGAATTTAATCATGTGCAAGCAATATGCCCTGTAAAACACGTATGCAAAAATTCCTGATGTTTATATGCAGGCTCATGCTGGCAGAAATTTCCCAAATGAAAAAGTTAAGTTGCTCCCAGACTTTGCATACACATGTAAAATTCTTCTTCATCCTCTTCTAGCTGCCAGTGGTGTAATTTACATGTAGAGCATATGTGTAGCGCTGCCCTCTTGAGGGTCACACTATAAATCAATTCCCCATTGGCGTGTGCACAGGGTATGCCAGGTGTGCCTGGGCACACCCTAATCACCCTGTTCTGCACAGATTTCCCCTGCTGCTTGGATGCAAATAAATGGACTGGGGGATCTCTGTCCTCAGTTCCTTTCAGGGTGGATTTGATTTAAATCAAGGCGATTTAACCACTTCACCCCTAGCACCGTAAATAGGCGGCGGCTACTTTGAGTGTCTGTACTGGGATATAGCCTGCAGCTGCAGGCTATATCCTGGTACCGTTTTTTAAAGCGGACGGTCGGCTATACGGGGATAGCGACCGATCCGGCTCGGGAGCCTCTCGATCGTTAGCCACTCTTCTCTGGCCTCCCGTCCCACTGGGGGGACCGGAGCTACGATCCGGTGCGTCCGCCGGGTCTCACAGGAGACCTGATAGAAGCCGGAATTGGCTCTAATCGGGTCTCCTTCGGCAATTTCCGGAAGCGATGTCACAACGTCACTTCTGGTTTTCTTGGCGGCTAACGGCGCCAATTTAAAAAAAATGACAGTATTCAGAATCACAGCTTTTCGCGATCTGAATACTGTGAAGTACAAAAAAGGGATGGGGGGTCTTTTAGACCCCCCCAGCCCTCCAAAAAGTGTACCTGTCACCATATATTACTATCACAAGGGATGTTTACATTCCTTGTGATAGCAATAAAAGTGATCAGATTTTTTTTTTTTTAAAGGAACAGTGCTAAAAAGTAAATAAAGAAAGCAAAGAAAACGCATACGTAAGTCGCGCCCGCACATGAAAACGGTGTTCAAACCACACATGTGAGGTATCTCCGCGATCGACAGAATGTGAGCAATAATTCTAGCAAAATAACTCCTCTGCACTTCTAGCCTGGTTACCGTTAAACATTTTTAAAGCGTCGCCTATGGAGATTTTTAAGTACCGGACTTTGTTGCCATTCCGCGAGTGCGCGCAATTTTCAACCGTAACTTGTATGGTATCAATTTACTCTGCGTAACTTCCTCTTTCATAATATACAAAAAAAAAAAATGAGCTAACTTTACTGTTGTCTTATTTTTTAACTCAAAAAAGTGAAATTTTTCCAAAAAAATTGCGATTGAAAAACCGCTGAGCAAATACCGTGTGACAAAAAGTATTGCAAAAATCGCCATTTTATTCTCTAGGGTGTTTGAAAAAAAATATATAATGTTTGGGGGTTCTAAGTAATTTTCTAGCAAAAAAAAAAAAAACTGTTTTTAACTTGTAACCAAAAAATTTAAAAAAGGGCCCCGGTTGGTAAGTGAGCATGATTTAAATCGCTAGTAAAAAGACTTGATTTAAATCATAATTTTTAAAGAGCAACGGTCATCTCTGTCCCACAGCAGCTCCTCCTCTGTCCCGCTATTGACTCATCGACAGTCCCATTCACTTTAATGGGACGGCTGGTGATGCAGCAGTGACACAACAAGGTGAGGGACGTGGCGGCAGCAGGTGAGTGGATGCCGTTAACAGGCGCTGCCATGATGGATCTGAAATGACAGGTGCTCTTTAAATGTAAGGACTTATTTTTGCTGGTAGTTAGAATCTTTAATATTTGCAAACAAATTGAAGGTTTCCTGTTTAGAATAATATGTTTTACGGTTAGTAAAACAGCGATATCAGAACCGATTCAATCACAGTTTGTAGTGTACATTTGCAAAACAATGGGATAAAGGAATATTCCTGGACTTTGTTTTATCTCATGGTTACTGCGAAATTGTGTGAATGCATCAATGGAGTGCATGTTATCTCAGCTTGCAGAGCTTGGATTCATTGAATGAGTTTACCAAAAATGTAAATATTGCAGAATATACAGCCTCATGCTACATAACTAAGCATAATTTTATGCTGAATTCACTGAATTATTAACGTATCTTTAATATAAAAGTTTATAGTTTATATATATATGGACGATGTCAGTAGGGCAGAGGTTGGTGTCAGTAGGGCAGAGGTTGGTGTCAGTAAGGCAGAGGTTGGTGTCAGTAGGGCAGAGGTTGGTGTCAGTAGTTTTATTTTATTATTTTATTATTTTTTATTTTTCACAACATTTTTTTGCAATCATTTTTTTCTTTCCAAATTTTTTTAGGAGCTCCACTGGGGGGCTTTGGTGAAATATCGGAGGTCTAAACAGACCCCTGATGTACCACATTTGAGACAGAGATTCCCCAATCTCTTTCTCTGCAGCTAAGCATCAGGGGGAATCTGCAAGGCTCAGGGTGATTAGGGTGTGCTCCCCACCCTGTTGATCACAGGAAACGGTCCGGCTGCTCAGGTTGTGCTGATGATGCTGGAACTGATGGTGTAAGCTTGCTCTTTGCTTTAGGGAAACCGGCTTCCACTGCTCTCCCTGCAGTTCTCTCCGGACCGCCCGCCGTTCACACTGCAGATGACGCTGGATCTGGAACAACTCAAACGCTGGTTCTCCGGTTGCGCTGGTCACTCACTGGAACAAAGCAGTGCTGCAGTTCGCTGGGGTACTGTGTAACTTTAGCCCGCTGGATCACTTGACGTCGGACGCAGACGCAATCCTGCTGGAACACACACAGACAGATCCCCACCGGTCAGTCACACCCTCCAAAGAGACTGGAACCAACTCCTCCCCCCACTTTAATAGGTTCTCCCACAAAGCATCATTCCTCCAAAGATCTCTTCCTGCAGCACAGCATCCTGGGAAATGGAGTCCTTCTGTAGCAGAATCCGAAGACCGACTTCCTGTGTAGCATTACAAATCCCATAAGCAGTACCTCTCACATGAGCATTCTGTTCAGCAGTTTCAACACTAGAGGGGAGTCTCCACAACATTAATAAACATAAAATGTCCCAAGTTAAAGGAGCACTATTTAACTCCTGGCTATATATGTTTGCATGTACTTGCAAATATACTTGTATACACATACATTTCTGCACTCCACTGCATAGCTGCATTATGGATCTTTTTGTAGATGTGTGCATTGTCCTATAGACAACAATGCACATGTGTTTAGATCAGTAAAAAATGAAAAAACAAAAAAACAACATGACTACAATGACTACAAACACTGCAAGTGGCTTAAAAGAGGAGTATGGGATTGTTTTAAAATGTAAAATCATACTTATCTAGGTGGATGCAGCATTGGTCCAATGCTGCATCTGTCCCCCACCGGCTGTAAGACTGAGAACCAAGTGATTAAACACCACTCGTCAGTCGGTTCTCAGAGCTCCCTGAGCAGAGAGCTGGTGACTGTCGGTCACCAGCTCTCTGCTCTGCCCTCCCCTCACTCACTGGAGTGCTGAGCTGTGAAGGGGGCGGGAGTGGTCGGCTCAGGCTCTCAGCGGCTTGCTGAGAGGCTGAGCTGGGTGCCGGCCCAGGCATGTGGGTGGATCCTGACCACGGGCGGATCCCCAAGTCTGGACCAGCTCTGTGATGCTAGCTGACAGCGACAATGAATTTGTTTATAAGTGCTGTTACTTTGAATTTGAATACTCAATTCTACAAAAAATAAATAAAAGTGTGCAATCTCATATCAAATAAAAAACAATAGAAACTGAATTGAAAAAAACTTGTTAACCAATTGCCGACCGGCGCCTGGCGGCGACAAGGTGGCTCTTTATCACAAACCGCTGTCATATGACGTCGGCTGCGATAACTAGTACTGTGAGCGTGCGCGCCGCCAGAGGCGCGCTCGCATGCTCACTGTGTCTGGGGGGGGGGGGCAGGGAGCGGGTTCGGCGGACTCGATCGCCGCCGGTTACCTGCGATGCCCCCCGCAGTGAGAGAATGGAGATCCGTGTATGTAAACACGGATCTCCGTTCTCATAGAGGGGGAAGGGCTGTGATCACAGGCTTCCTGTATATGGTAGCCATGATCACTCCCTTCCCCCTGCCAGCTCAGCCCACATACAGTTAGAACACGCCTAGGGAACACATTTAACCCTTAGAGCGCCCCCTCCAGGTTAACCCCTTCACTGCCAATGGCGTTTACACAGTAATCAGTGCATTTTCATAGCACTAATTGCTGTATAAATGCCAATGGTCCCAAAAAAGTGTCAAAATGGTCCGACATGTCCGCCCCAATATTGCAGTACCGCAAAAAATCACAGATCGCCGCCATTACTAGTAAAAAATAAAAACCCCAGAAATTAATTCTCATCATCCGTACATGCGCCAACTTTTGCGCAAACCAATCAATAAATGCCGATTGCGATCTTTTTAACCAAAAATATGAGGAAGAATATAAATCTGCCAAAACTGATGAAAAAAATGTTTTTTTATATTTTTTTTGGATTTGTATTTTAGCAAAAAAGTAAGAAATATTGATTTTTTTTGCAAAATTGTCGCTCTTTTTTTATTTATGGTGGCGATCTGAAATGACGCCGAGGGATCAAATACCACCAAAAGAAAGCTATATTTGTGGGAAAAAAAGGACGCAAATTTTGTTTGGGTACAACATCGCACGCCCGCGCAATTGTCAGTTAAAGCGACGCAGTGCCGAATCGCAAAAAGTGCTCTGGTCCTAAAGTGTGAAATCGTTCTGGGGCTGAAGTGGTTAAGTAGGTGTAGTCCGCATTAAATATTCAAAAATACTGTCGATAAAGTGCTTAAGTGTAAAGTCGTGAATTTCTGTAATGATCTGCAGTATATACCTTAACAACATAGTTCCCAGTCGATGCCTCATACGGGGAAACGCATCGGGTGGAGCTGTAATCTTTGACGTCACCACGCTCTAACCTGCAGGATTAGTTCCGAGGCGGTGGCAATGCTGTATCTTGGCCTAGGCTGACAAGGCCCAGGCCTAGGGCGGCACTTTGCAGGGGGGGCAGCATGAAAAGAGTCCCCGTCGGCTTGTGCTTTTAGTGTAGCGCCAGTCTTATGGGGCGGACTGGGCCGGGAGGCAAATCGGTCACCCCCATAAAGCAGCTGGGCAGGGGGGACAACCCATTCATATGTAGAGGACCCGGGCGTCCCGAGGGGCCCCCCAACCAATGAGTTGTTGTGCTACCTCATAGCCAAACAGGACAGGAAGTGTGAGGAAATCTCTGCAAATTAAGGGACTCCATTGCCCCCCCCCCCAAGCCCTCAGAACTAGTATCCCCACTGGATAATTTCAAGGTGGGTCCTAAACAGGAAGGGGTGTGGCCATGACAGCAAGGGGTGGCTCATATTTAAATTAAGGGGTGCACAAGTTTAGTCAGGCCTAGGGCAGCACAAAGCCTAAATACACTGCTGGACGGTGGTATGTTTGAATTTTCTTTGTTGATAGTGCAATGAGTTTTGTTCAATAAAACACACTTGATTTACTGCACTATGGAGTTTCTCCCTTCTTAATACCCATACACTTTGGAGGACATTCAGTAGCATTATTGGTGGAGCTGGAATCAGAGGAGGATCAATTACATACTCTGGTGAAGAAACCACTACCTTTGAAAAGTGATCTCTCGGTGGAGCTGAATTAGTGGAATATAGCGGCTGATCTCATTAACAATCAGGGGTGTAAGATCCTTATAACTTGGATTCCACTTTTTCTGGTAAGAAGCTTTGATTTTACCTATGTTGTGAAGATATATACTGCAGATCATCACGGAAATTCACGACTTTACACTTAAGCACTTTATGGGTAATATTTTTGAATATTTAATGCAGACTACACTTATTAACAATTTTTTTTCAATTCAGTTTCTATTGTTTTTTATTTGATATGGGATTGCACACTTTTATGTATATGACAGTGGGGCTTTGACTGTACTTCTCCTTTAAATCAGATTTGTTTTTCCTTGCAGAATTGGGTATTTTAGCAAATTGACTTTTCACTTTGGTTCAGCCTATTCACTAAGATAAGTGGAAATTCAATTTTAAAGTGAACATGATCACCTCCTTAAAGTGGAACTAAAGGCAAAAAAAATGCTAACAGGCAGGTGCTTTATTGCAGAAGAGAAATACAATGTCTGCAATAAAATAAACCTACCTGCTTTTTCTCAATCCTCTGCAGAATGTACATGAAGCTGCACATGCGTAGCTCCAGCATAGTGCCAGTGTGCTAGGATGAATTACTTCAGCGCATGTGTGGTGATGATGTCATCCTGGACCAGCATATCAAGATGGCCTAGAAAAAGCCAGGGAGAAGATGCTGCCATCAGTGTGAGGCCGCGGGGGTGCTGGACCGTTGAAGCATGGGTGAGTGTTCTTGTCTTTCATTCTGCTTTGACCACTTCAATACCATGCCATAGCTGAAAGATGTCTACAACATGGCTCTCTTGTTCTGGAAGGGCATCTATGGACATCCTCCCAGAACATTGGGCGCACTCTGTGGTGCATCAGACAAGCTCTGTGACTGCTGTGTCCTTTGGACTCAGCTCATCATAGATCGCGTTAAAGGGCCTATGACAGTGGCCCTTTACCACGTGATCAGCTGCGTCCAATCACAGCTGATCACATGTAAACAAAGTTGCCGGTTATCGCCATTCGTTTCCTCTCGCGCTGTCATGAGGAAAGGAGAGTGGGCAACCGGCAAGTCTACAGGGCACATGTACACTGATCATCAGTGTCTTGATTATTAGTGCAACCCCATCAGTTCCAATCAGTGCCCATCAGTGCTGCTTAATCAGTGCAGCCTTGCCAGTGCCTCCTCATCAGTGCCCATCAGTGCAACTTATCAATGCAGGTTCATCAGTGCCCATCAGTGAAGAAGAAAAATTACTTATTTGCAAGAGAAAGTAAGAAAAAAAGAAGACATTTTTAGTCTTTTTTGTTTGTTTGGCAAACAATAAAAAAATACAGTGGTGATTAAATACAACCAAAAAAAGCTCTATATGTCTCAAAAAATGATAAACATTTAATTTGGGTACAGTTGCTTTTTTTTTATGACAGTGCTATTGCCATTCAAAGTGCGACAGCACTGAAAGCTGAAAATTGGCCTGGGCAGGAAGGGGGTGAAAGCGCCTGGTACTGAAGTGATTAAATTGTACCGGTATTTCCACTTTTGCAGTCAAATTTGAGAAAACCCCACTATATGTTTGTTCTGATTCACACAGCATACCTATATATTTTTCTCTTTTTTATATATATATATATATATATATATATATATATTTTTTTTTTTTTTTTTTTTACCTTTTAGAGGTTTCTCGGGTGGAGATGTCATGTCTCCTGTCACAGATATCAGCCCACGTGACATGTAATGGACTGGTGTAGATCCTATAAAATAGCTTGTCAGGCTACAATATGCTACAAAAATATGTCAAACGATTGCACACAGGACGCCAATTCACTATAACCAAACCTAAACCCGGTAATGTAAGATGGCTTCAGCTCTGCTCTCCAGCCGCAGGACAGGTCCCTCAGACATGTTTCGCCCCTAGTGGGCTTAATCGTTGAGGCCTCAGTGACTTGACATCTTGTGTGCGATCGGTTGCCATTTTTCTGAAATATAATGTCAGATTTATCTCAATTTAGCTGCAACAGTGGAAATACACTTTAATGGCTCAGTCAGATGTGCGGCCAGGGTGCAGGTGGTTAAGCAGTGGTCTTAGCACTCTTGTACTTCCTACCTGAACAAGACCATGTAGCTGCTCAGAGTCAAGGCTGTACACATGCTTCCAGGGGAGTTGCTAGGTGGAAAAAAGATCAGGGGCTTCAGCCCAAAGTCCAAGCCCTGGGGGCGGGGTGGAGGGGACGGTGGGGGGAGGGGGGCTAGGCTTACTTGCTGGTTGCTGCCTGGCTCACCAGTGCCCATCAATGCTAACCACTAAACTGACCTACACTGACCTACCTGACACCGACCCACCTGACACATACACTGACCTACCTGACACATACACTGACCTACCTGACACCTACACTGACCTAACTGACACATACACTGACCTACCTGACACATACACTGACCTACCTGACACCTACACTGACCTAACTGACACATCCACTGACCTACCTTTTCTAAGTCATACTTCAGAAGACCCAGACTTCAGGAGAGCCAGGGATTATGCGGGTACATGCAATGCTGTGCATAGATTTATTCACACTACAATGCGAACCCGAGTCAGAGGCAAGAGGGGATCTCCCAGTGCCCGCCGCGGCCAGCCGGCCACAGTGTCATTCCCGCCTCCTGGATCTGGCGGCACCTATGACGGATGTCACATGTCCCACGGTAGTGGGATTGGACCAGTGTGATGTCCATCATAGGCGCTGCCGGGTCCAGGAGGCGGGACTTTGGGCACGTCACTCGGCCACACTCGGATCGATCCCCGCTGCGCTGAGCCTGAGTGATTCACTGTCTGAGTCAGGCTCTTTATAAATGACTAATAATACAATTTGAATGCCCCGAGGCTCTGGGCTTTTCGGGGCTCATGCGGGGCTGTAGCCCCCTCAGCCCCCCTCCCAACACCATTGCATGCTTCAATCAAGCTGCTTTGCCACTGCTGAAAAAATTAAACCCATTGTGGCATTTTGCTTGCAGTACGTAATATAAATCATTTGTTTGTGGTGCGCTGGGTTCACTTTTTCAAGGTTAGAACAGGCAGCCAGGAGGCAACACATTGTGAATCGTTTTTGGAGGGGTAGCAAGGGCTGTTGCAGGTCAGAATGAGTCTATTGTCCTGGGGAATTGAACAGAGCTACAAATGTTTTGGATGACAACATAGATCATCTATGTATTTTAACTGTGAGTTTGGCTATCTATTTGGCGTTCATCCTCATGAATGCTACATAGGTGTGTGCATGAGGTTATGCAATTTTACTATTTTTTTTACATTTTTTTATCCAGACTGTTGTCCTCCTTTAATGTTTCATTGTCTAGCACCCTGTCACCACACTTGAAGTGTCTCTCCTTTCACACTCTTGTCCATATTGATTTCACCACCACCAAAAAAAGATGTAACTGCTAAACAAATTAAATCAACTTGTAAGAGGCTGACCTTTAACAAGCAGAGAGAAGTCAAAGCGGGAGACTGTCTCTCTCCTGGTATCATGATATTGTGATCCTCCACTTGCAGGAGAAGATGCATCTATCAGGACCTCTCCTTCTATCATGTCACGGGAGGGGGCGGGGGGGGGGGGTTGTGTTATCAGTGAAGAGGATGAAAATCCATACCTCCAACACGGGAGATCAGAGGATGGATCTGCTCATGCCTGCCAGCAAAATAACATTAAAACAGCAGCGTGCTCCAGCCGCGCCATCTGAGCCCACACTCTGCCATCTGGGGAAGACAACTGTGTGAATATAAAGCAAATTACACAAACAAATCACACACTGTACATTGTTTATGTCATTAATGAAAACTATGCAACACGCCTAACTTTACCAACCGCATTCATGGAACCTAATTTGCTTTTTGTGGATTTTAATCAGTGTTACAATCACTGGATAATCCTCTTATAATTAGAGTGTAATAGAGAACCTGGACATGTGAAATACAGCAAATGGCACGTGACAGCTAAAAGGAAAGCTAAAGTGTATTTTAAGGTGCTGTTAGGATTCTACCTGAAAGTCCTTTTGATGCAATTTTTTTACTAGTGATTTTTTGGTTTTCCTACTAGTGATTGCATTGCTTTAGTATGCCCAGACTTATACTAAAGGGAAAAAGAATGTATTAAATACACAGAAAAAATACATATTAGGGAGCTTTTTTACCTGGCAAAGTATTTGTATTTCTGGCCATCCAGTCCTCAGATTTATTCTGCAACACAATGCAGTCCTGTCTGGCAGGACAGGAGACCTGTTTTTTTTTCTATACTGCAGTTAAGTAACACTTACCAAGTCAAATGCAGCTACTTACACTTCTTGCATTCAAAAAATACATTTGATGATGTATTAATGAATACACAGCTGCATTATGTGTGTCTTTTTCATCTGCCTGGAGTTCACCTTTAAGTTAAAGTGGTTGTAAAGTCAGAAGGTTTTTTATCTTAATGCATTATAAAAAGCCTTCTATGTGTGGCAGCCCCCTCAGCCCTCCTAACACTTACCTGAGCCCTATCTCTATTCAGCGATGTTCACGAGTGAATTGGCCATCCGGGACTTTCCCTCCTGATTGGTTGAGACACAGCAGCAGCGCCATTGGCTCCCGCTGCTGTCAATCAAACCCAGTTAGCCAATCAGGAGAGAGAGGGGGCAGAGCCAAACTGCAGCTCCATGTCTGAATGGACACATGGAGCTTCAGCTCAGCTCGTGTGCCCCTATAGCAAGCTGCTTGTTGTAGGGGCACTCAACAGGAAGGAGGGGCCAGAAGCTCCAACCAGGGACCCGTGAAGAGGAGGATCCAGGCTGCTCTGCGCAAAATCCCTGCACAGAGCAGGTAAGTATAACATGTATGTTGTTTTAATAGAAAAAAACAAAAAAAACTTTACAATCACTTTAATATTTGGGTTGACTTTTACATTTATACTTGCTTGTTCTTCAGTTTTTTTTGTTCTTGTATTGAATATAGAGATTTGCAAATTAGCCAGTAGAGGGAGCTTTGCATTTGTCTCGCTAACGCTCATTCTTCCTGCTCAATCACTTCAATACCAGGCACTTGCCACTCTTCCCGCCCAGACCAATTTTCAGCTTTCAGCGCTGTTGCGTTTTGAATGACAATAGCGTGGTCATGCAACACTGTAACAAAACACATTTTTTAGAATTTTGTTCCCACAAATAGAGCTTTTTTTTGGCGGTGTTTGATCACCTCTGTGTTTTTTATTTTTTGTGCTACAAATAAAATAATACAGAAAATCACATATGGGCACAGTGCCATCCCTACAGTGCACTGTACACCCCTTACCTGGTGGTCTAGGGTGGGTTCCCTGGTGGTCCAGGGTGGCCTCCAGATCGTCTCCCTGGTGGTCTCTAAGCGGCCTCCTAATGGTGTCCCTAGGTGGGCTCCCTGGTGGTCCTGGGCGGGCTCCCTGGTAATCCAGTGTGGCGATCCTAGGTGGGGCTGCACTGAAAAGCATTCAGTGCAGACCCCCCCTGTCAGGAGAGCAGCCGATTGGCTCTCCTCTTCTCACGTCTGCAGAAGTGAGTAGAGGAAAAGACGATAAACGGCTCTTCCTGTTTACACTGTGACCAGCCATGATTGGTCACAGCTGATCACGTGGTAAAGAGCTTCCAACGGAAGCACTTTACTGAGAGCGGTAATGCGATGGGTCAGACTGACAGCCGTCATTTGTCTATAAGCCGGGCCGGAAATGGCTAAAGTGGTAGTAAACCACAGCTTAAAAAACCCCCCAAAAACTTCCCCTGCATGGCAATGTCATAATGTGCTGGTATGCATCTCATACCAGCACATTATGAGAGACTTACCTTAAAACGAAGCCCTCCAGTCTTCTTTCCGGGTACATGAGTGGCCAAGGCCGCAATGATGTCACTCCCGCACATGCACACAGGAGCCCTCAGCTATGGCACGGACTCTGAAGGTCCGGCATGGTATGCTGGACCTTCAGGGTGCATGCGCCAGTGACATCACCAGCTGCATGCAGTTTAGGAGAGATTCACTGTATCTACAGGTAAGCCCTATTATAGGATAACCTGTAGGTACAAGTTGAAAAACTGAGTTTACTACCACTTTAACAGCTGTTGAGATAAGATATATCATCTATTCTGAGAGGGAGCAGCGAAGGGCAACAACCATTGTGTAGCACTGCAAAGTAAAAAGAAGAGCCTAGGTATGTAAGAAGTTAATAGCTAGTCCTTTGAACATATGTAATTATTAAAAATTATTTTTTTTAAAAATATGTTGATAAGATTATTTAAATCAAGCTGATCTGTTTTAAACGTAGATGTAAAAAAATATTGAATTGATTCTACTGTATCTCCCTCTCAAGAGAAAGGAATAATAGAAACCAGTCACTCTACTGTGCTATGTAGGAAAGAAACTACATGTGATATAAACTATTGCTCTGTACTTGCTGCTGGTGGATCAAGGTGCAGGACTGTAACGTTTTGTCATTAGTAAGATAAATATATTGTTATGTATTTAAAGCTTAAAGCGGAATTCAAGGCTAGATCAAGGCTAGAACTTATGAATAAACCTGCTCCCAACCTTTGCTAACTCCTCTACTTGCTACCCTATAGAAGGAAAATGCTTACACTTACCTATTCTGAGGCCGGCTTCAGGAGAGAAAAGAAAGAGCTGTCAATGGATGGAATGCTTGGGCAAAGACACCACCCATAGGCTTACTATGAGGCATCCTTTGTCGGCTGTCCCTCCTCTCTCTTGAAGCCGCCTGCTGGGACCAGAGTGCCCTAAGAATAGGTAAGTCTAAGCATCTTCCTTCTACAGGGTAATTAGTACAGGATTTAGATGGGAGGTGGGAGCAGTTTTAAGCATAGTTAGTTCTAAACTTGAATTCCACTTTAAGTGCTGGTTCACACTTGAAATTGCTCAGGTGTAACTGGGCATGAAAGGGCTGAAATCGCACTGGATTGCACAAAAAGTAGAACATGCCCTACTGTGCTATCATGAGATCCGATGCAGGCAAACACACTGCATTTGTGATCTGCATTTAGGATGTCATTAGGAATATGTTGGCTTCTGCAGAAGACTGAGCACCCATGTGTTTTGAATGCGGTGTGGGAAATGCATTGATTTTACACTCTTCAGTTTTAGTAACTCAGCCCCATATGTCCACCAGGAGATCTGTGATATCACTGGACAAGACCAAATGTAACTGGAACAAAGACAAGTATAGAGATTTTTTTATGATGTGGGAATGCTCCAAAGGGCAAATAGGGGTGCAGCCTAGCGAGCAATTGCACTTTAATTTTGTGTTAAGCAGAGGATTAAAGCCCGTACATATGATCAGAAAATTGCGTGAAAAATACTACTTTCAAAGCGATCGTATGATAATCGGATTGTTAGTACAGAGCTTTCGAGAGCCAATCATAACAGTATTATCTGATCGGACATGCATGAAAAAATTTTTCGTACGATGCCAGATCGTACGATTTTCGTTTAATTAGTACAGTTGTCATTTGAAAATGCAATACAAATATACTACAACACATGACATCACTTCTGAATTTTATATTCTGTCGTACGAGAATTTTCGTGCCTTTAGTGAACTCTTCAGGTTCGATCTGAGCTTAGCATGCAGAAAAAAAAAGGATGATCATTTGTCTGATAATCTCATTGTGTGTACCAGGTATAAGGGTTGAGTTTTGGTTAGGGTTAGAATTAATGCCTCTTGCACACGATACTCTTGTTTGAGCATCTACTTTTTCAGATGCTTTCTTTTGTATGTATTTGTGTGTATTTTCCTGTGTATGTGCATTCTTGCTTTCTTGTCCTGTAGTAAGTAAATGGGCATTAGCGCACATTTGCATGCAATCGCACATATTTGTGCACACGAGGCATAAATTACTGACCAAAAATGCAGATTTTCCTATTTTTTTTTTTACTGAAGAATTCACGGCACTTGTTTACGCGCCTGTGTGCATAGGCACATAACAATTAATGGGCTGTATTTTAGCTCAGTAAAATAAAAAGCTGTACTGAGCTTTTTCAAACTGCAGTGTGCAAGAGGCCTAAGGGTTGGGTAATGAAATGTAAATGTTAAGTTAGGGGTTAGGGGGGAGAAAAGGTTGGGATTAACTTGAGAGAGATAAGTGTTTTATTTTAAATGATATGCCACGGGCTCGTTTAGAGGTTAAGGGTGAACTATCAGTGGTCATACGATAGGGAAACATGAGTTTTGTAAGGTTAACATTTTGGACTAGGTATAAGTATGTAATTTAAACAGTTAGGCTCCTTTCACACCGGAGCCGCCCGAGCGTTAGCGGTAAAACACTGCTAATTTGCTGCGCTTTACCGCGCGTTATAGCGGCGCTATGGCGCTGCTATTCGGGTGCTGGTGGTGCGCTTTTAACCCCCCCACAAGGGGTTAAACAGGTTTGCGGTGCTCCCGAAGTGGTGTTCAGCGCTTTGGGAGCGCTGCCCCATTGCAGGGGCGGTATAGGGGCGGTGAATACACCGCTCCCACAACGCTGAAAAGATGCGGCTTGCAGGACTTTTTTTATCATCCCGCAAGCGCACCGCCCCAGTGTGAAAGGGGGGAGTTTTTCAGGTGCTTTTTAGTCTCTATTTTTAGCGCAAAAGTGCCTGAAAAACTCCTTGGTGTGAAAGGGGTCTAAAGGTATAGATTAAGTGACGAGGGTTCATTTCAAGGCTTAGCCCCCTTCCCTAAGTCACGGTTAGGAAAGAACTTTGAGTCTGCACAACCTTGGGTTTCAGGAGGCTCCCGAGGATTTGCAAATTGGAAACTATTAGTAAATACGTTCACAGGTTATGACAGAAATTAGCAATTATCCATAATGCACTGCTTAACCATGGCCCTTGATTAGCACAGCTAGAGTCACAAGAGTCACTTATATGAAGAAATGGGTAACCCAGCCCTTACAATAGAAGGGAGAGCTTAGAGCAGCCATGTTGCTCCTATGTGCTGGTACTGTTAATTATAGCTGATAATTCTTTGTAGTTACAGAGTAATTTTGTACTTTATTGTGGATTGTAGTGATGGGCAACATATCCTTTGGTACCCTGTTCTGCCTGTACAGTTCTGCGGCATGCATCAAGTCTGTAATTTAAAGGATTTGTGTATTTTATTCTAAACCTTAAAGTCACATTAAAAAGCCGTCTCCCCACTGCACAGTAATTTTTTCTTTAAATATTGGCATTGGTACATGTTCCCCATGGCAGTGCCTGACTTTCCATGCCTTTAGTTTGATAAAAGCTTTTTCATTAGCCCTACCCAAATTAAATAACAAGATTCTTCCCTCGATAGACATCAGTCATACAGTTTGCATTTTCCAAATTTTGAACAAGATTCATTAATAGCTCATGAAGTGAACCCAAACCTGTCTGATCATTACTAGCCACAGATTATACCTCCAAAACCTGCACTGCTTGCCAGTATAAGGCCCCATTCACACTTACAAATGGGTCCATTAGTGATTACATGCGGGAGACCTAGTAGGAGGTTCCCAGCAATATGCTGCAGATGTCCAAGCTGACAGCTCCTGTAGCTAATTGCAGCCACTCACACTCACAGCTAATTGCAGCCGCTCACACACTTGCATCCAATCAGCAGTGAAGCGATTACCTACTAACGATCAGCAAACTGAAGTGGATTTACTAATGGCAAATAAACTTTGCACTTTGCAAAGTACAGTTGCACTCTGCTGACTTTCATCATCCAATCATGTGCAAGCAAAAATGTTTTTTTATTTTCCTTTCACATGATTGGGTATTCTTTGCAAAATGAAGCTTACGGTACCTTATTTACTAAGCTTTGGAGCAACTGCACTTGCAGAGTGCACAGTCTATTTGTCTTTAGTAACTCGACCCCCATGTGTGCCTTCAGGCCTGATCATTTGCAGGTAATCGATCCTTGACAATTACATGTGAGCGGCTGTGATTAGCTGTGGGAGCTGTCAGCCTCCCATTGCTTTAAGTGCGGGTCCGCCTGCAGCATATTGCTGGGAACCTCCTGCATGTAATCACTAACAGCCCCATTTACAAGTGTGACTTGGGCCTAAAACTTAACTCATAAGCCCTTATATAGAGCAGTTGTATTTTACAAAGGCCTATTGATATCTTTACTTTCTAACACACATTTAAAAAGCTGGCCACACAATGTCATAATTTGATCTGTCATATTAAAAGAATTTACCAACAGCTGTGTAGTGTGAGGATATACCTGACTGAATATCATTTGAATGGAGCACTTAAATTACACAACATAGTTGTTAAGTTTCATTGCTCTGATAGATCATTATCTAACTGTATGGTCAGCCTTATGCAGGTTCTCTGCTAAATGTAATTCAAGAAAGGCACTCACAGAATTAAACCAAACCAAACATGTATTGCTTTACATACTTAATCCGAGGAAAAATCCAGGTAGATTTAAAAACAGAAATTCATGCAGGCATGTGTTCAGAATTAAAAAAATTGAAGTATACTAGTGTTGAGCGAACCCGGACTGTAACGTTCGGGTCCGTACCGAACTTTCGGGTGTCCATGGCACGGACCCGGACCCGGACATTTCAACAATCGTTCGGGTTCGGTCCGGGGTTCTGCTATTTTACTCCACGTGTTGAGAAGCTGCAGGGCAGCCAATCAACAAGTGTTTACTTGTGTACGGACGTACTTAAAGACAAAAATTTAGATGGACCTAAAAAGGAGCCTAATTCATACATTTCGTTATGTACAAACCAAACCAAATTAAGACACTCACGGAAAGAACTTAATGTAAATCGTCTCTTGGACGTATTCCGACTGGTATGTCAATCTATTACTAGATAGTCTCGTTACTTTGAATTGTTGATACAACACATTAAATTCACGAGGTAAGTTTACTATAAGTCAGTCCATATAGGAGTGTGATGTGTCGACAACCATTTAAGAAAATTATACTGTCTAGTTTAATACTGTAACACACCGGTCGAAAAATTTACAC
>BLSH010198986.1:410222-425642 GCA_018402905.1 Glandirana rugosa | reverse complement strand
GTGTTTCCATCTGAATAAATTTATGTTATTTATTTGATTATAATTCATGAATTTGTGTGTTTCTTACTTTATTAAATCTCAGATGTCTACTAGAGTGTGGTTTGGTAAGGCTTAAGTAAGTAATTACTAACCATTGCAGGCCTATAGTACATAACGCCATATCTCCATGCAGAAAACCATTACCGCTTTCAGCAATAAATTCCAGACTCAGTCATACCGCCTGGGAGGTTAATAACGATTTTTCTATCCATGCCTCATTCTTGGTGTGGTTTGTCAGTGTATTATTTAGGGGCTATTGCAAAAATCTCAGTTTCTGCCACACATTGTTTTTTCCAATTTTTTTTTTTGTCAATCAGCCCCTGTATCTGTAAGATGCCCTGATAATGGATCTCCTATGGACAGAGAGATACATCTAAGCTAAACTGTTCATTTTCACCAAATTACATCTCCAGTAGTTGTTTACACATTGACCATTTAGTTATTTTCAGAGCTTTTACGGTGGTTTTAGGTATATTATGACTTTTAGGGACTTTACATAATATCATTAAACATAATCACTTTTTTACTTGTGCACTTGCCTTAAGCTGTAACTGAGCAGCTTAGAAGGAAAATTTAACATATACTTTATGTTTGCGTAATAAAAAAATGCAACCTGCTTTATATTTATGGTGTTATTAGTACCATACGGGTTTAACGCTCACTGCTTATGAATGTGGCTTTACATACTTATTTTTCTTAGTCGCCTATTACACTCAAAAAGTTTCTAAGAAATCAGTAGCTTGTCCTGGTGCCCCCATACAAAGCTTTAGTTAGACTTAAATTAGAATACTGTATCCACTTCTGGAGAGCCCACCTATAAAAAGATATTAAAGCGGAGGTCCGGGCTAAAAAAAAAAATTAAAAGTCAGCAGCTACACATACAGTAGCTGCTGACCTTTTAATATTAGGACACTTACCTGTCCTGGACTCCAGCGATGTCGGCACCCGCCGCCGATCTTCGGATCGGGGGACGGGTGCAGCCGCTTCCATCGCGGGTAAGGGAACCCGGACGTGTAAGCAGTACAGCTTCACGCCGGGCACCTTACCGCGCATGCGCGAGCTCTGCCACGCTCTGCTACTGGCCAGGCGGCCAGTAGCAGAGCGAGCAGGGAGGAGGGAGCCGGCTTCTGACGTCATCTGCCGCGTCCGCCGGCCAGAACTCCCGGAAGTGTGGAAAAGGACACCTGTCTAAAGACAGGTGTCCTCTTCCCCCTCCCCCCCGAAAGGTGCCAAATGTGACACCTGAGGGGGGGAGGAATCCAACCAGCGGGAGTTCCACTTTAGGGTGGAACTCCGCTTTAATATAGTAGAACAAGTCCAGGGACAAGCAACATAAAAAGTGCATTTGCTATCAGGAGAGACTTCAGGAACTCATAAAGGGAGGAGAGACATGACTGAAACCTTTAAATATATTAAATATATTTTATTAATATTATACTTGTATTTCAATTTTTTTATATTAACTATATTAACCTTAATATATAAGGTTCAGGACCACATCCTTTATGTCCAATATAATGTCACGTGCATACTCCATGAAAGATTTTATCACATGTGGGACCAAGGGGGTTATCTACCTTCTGAGGAGCCCATGTGGCCTCCAGTATGTGGGCAGGACCACATGGGCACTTAATGTGAGCATAGGAGAACATCTGACCAACATGAAAACAAGGGTTCTTGGGACATACCGTGTGTAAACATTTTCGTTACCATCATAGCAGAGATCCATCATTCCTGCAGGTTATAGGAATTGAGAAGTATATTCCACATCGGAGAGGGAGTCCATTAAAAAGGCAACTATCCCATCGTGAGACCCGGTGGATATATGATCTACAAATTTATAATCCATGGGGTCTCAATGTGGAATGTGATATTATTGACAATTTCATTTCAGTTTCATTGACAGTTTTATTGACAATAGTTGAGGTAGGGAAAGTTTGCTGGTCTCTCTCCATTAAATACAGTATCTCACAAAAGTGAGTACACCCCTCACATTTTTGTAAATATTTTATTCTATCTTTTCATGTGACAACACTGAAGAAATTACACTTTGCTACAATGTAAAGTAGTGAGTGTACAGTGTATAACAGTGTAAATTTGATGTTCCCTCAAAATAACTCAACACACAGCCATTAACGTCTTAACTGCTGGCAACAAAAGTGAGTACACACCTAAGTGAAAATGTCCAAATTGGGCCCAAAGTGTCAATGTTTTGTGTGGCCACCATTATTTTTCAACACTACCTTAACTCTCTTGGGCATGGAGTCACCAGAGCTTAACCGGACCAGTGGAGTCCTCTTCCACTCCTCTATGACGACATCACAGAGCTGTTGGATGTTAGAGACCTTGCACTCCTCCACTTACCATTTGAGGATGCCCCACAGATGCTCAATAGGGTTTAGGTCTGGAGACATGCTTGGCCAGTCCATCACCTTTACACTCAGCATCTTTATCAAGGCAGTGGTCATCTTGGAGGTGTTCTTGGGGTCGTTATTATCTTGGAATACTGCCCTGCAGCCCAGTCCCTGAAGGATGGGATCATGCTCTGCTTCAGTATGTCACAGTACATGTTGGCATTCATAGTTCCCTCAATGAACTGTAGCTCCCCAGTGTCGGCAGCACTCATGCAGCCCCAGACCATGACACTCCCACCACCATGCTTGACTGTAGGCAAGACATACTTGTCTTTGTACTCCTCACCTGGATGCCGCCACACATGTTTGACACCATCTGAGCAAAATAAGTTTATCTTGGTCTCATCAAACCACAGGACATGGTTCCAGTAATCCATGTCCTTGGTCTGCTTGTCTTCAGCAAACTGTTTGCAGGCTTCCTTGTGCATCATCTTTAGCAGAGGTTTCCTTCTGGGACAACAGCCATGCAGACCAATTTGATGCAGTGTGCAGCGTATGGTCTGAGCACTGACAGGCTGGCCCCCCACCCCTTCAACCTCTGCAGCAATGCTGGCAGCACTCATACATCTATTTCCCAAAGAGAATCTTTGGATATGATGCTGAGCACATGCACTCAACTTCTTTGGTCAACCATGGCGAGGCCTGTTCTGAGTGGAATCTGTCCTGTTAAACCGCTGTATGGTCTTTGCCACCGTGCTGCAGCTCAGCTTCAGCGGCTTGGCAATCTTCTTATAGCCTAGGTCATCTTTATGTAGAGCAACAATTCTTTTTTCAAATCCTCAGAGAGTTCTTTGCAATGAGGGGCCATGTTAATCTTCCAGTGACCTGTTTGAGAGAGTGAGAGCGATAACACCAAATTTAACACACCTGCTCCCCATTTCCAACTGAGACCTTCTAACACTAACGAGTCACATGACACCGGGGAGGGAAAATGGCTAATTGGGCCCAATTTGGACATTTTTACTTAGGGGTGTACTCACTTTTGTTGCCAGCGGTTTAGACATTAATGGCCGTGTGTTGAGTTATTTTGAGGGGACAACAAGTTTACTGTTATACAAGCTGTACACTCACTACTTTACATTGTAGCAAAGTGTCATTTCTTCAGTGTTGTCACATGAAAAGATAGAATAAAATATTTACAAAAATGTGAAGGGTGTACTCACGTTTGTGAGATACTGTACATATTTACAAGTTTAAAATATAGCTGTTTGCTTTGTTAGATAAAAAGATTAAAGCATAACTAAAGGCAAAACTTCTTTTTAGTTTCAGATAGATTGGAGAGGTATTAGAGCACCTATTAGGTTTTTATTGCTGTCTGTGTTCCCGTTAGTGTCTCCTGTTTACCATTAACATTCAAAGTGAAAGTAAAAGAAAATCCCAAATTTTGGGTTGTCCCCAGAAAAGTAATAGAGGGAAAATCTTCCAATGAAGGCACTAGTTCTGGTGACCTGGGGGTCCCCAAGGAATTCCCTTAATTTGCAAGAATTTCCTCTCACTTCCTGTTTGGCTATGGGACAGGAAGTGAAGGGAAATCTCTGCAATGGCGGAAAAAAATCTGACAGGGTTTATAACACTCCCTTACTCTATCCAAAATGAAACAAAAAAGTTTTGCCTATAGTTCTATTAGATGTTATATTACATTTTAAATTTTACATTTCTAAGTTATATGGCCTGTGATGTGACAGAGCAATATTTAATAAACTTACGGGGTTTTCAATATACCTATATGCAATTTATACGCAATATATCTTTAGCAATGATTTTTTCGTTTTAATACCCTTGGAGTATGTAAAACTATTTTTAAAGTAGTTATGAATTTTTTTAATCTGTATTTTTACAGTATTTCATAACTGCTTCAGGTCAAGTAACTTCTTCCCTTTATCCCATTAAAATAGCCATATTTGGCTATGGCAACTCAGGAAGCAATGTTCCTCCGTATTTGAATGGAATCTGGAAAGTGTACTTTTAGTTAGCATGCGCCTAAATACAATGTAGTGGTGACACGATACAGGACATATAGCCATATTAAACTTCCGGTGTCGTTCCTGTTTGTTTGTATATAAGACTAGGTAAGTGAAGTCCCAGATGAGCCTCTGCTCCCAGTTGACGCCTATTACGGGGAAACGCATCGGGTGGAACCACATCTGTGACATCATCGCGCTTGAGCTGGCTGGCGAGGACCGCGCCCGTGTTTGCTGTTGTTTGTTTTCGCTGTTGTTTTACTTCAAAAGTGTAAGAGCAATATATGCTTTTAATAAATGGTCGGGTCTAGCCTACTACACTATGAAGTTTCTTCCTCTTTCCACGCATGCCTGGGAGTGACTGCGAGTCATTAGATACATACTTCCTAGAATATTGGTAGATATCCTTGGATGACAACTTTGCTGAGATTGGATTTGGATAAAACATTTTCCATTTGCTAAGCCTTATTGGGAATCTTTATAGTGAGTGAGATCTCTATAACTTGAGATCCTACTCTTCTGGTAAAGAGGCATGAGTTTATGTGCGGATGGCACCGTTATGAGCACCTTTTCACGCTGTGTCTGTTGATTAGAACACTGATCAATCACTATGATATTCACTGTTCAATTGGATTGTTTATTTGGGACCAGTGGCGGCATGCATGCTCATTAGGGACTCAGAGAGGTGCCGCCTCCCTAATCCATGCACCCAGCCCCTAATCTCCATGCAGGGCACTGAACGCATGGATTCCAATGAGTTTTATGTTAGAAGCACATGATCAGAGTCAGAGGCTCTAATTGGCTTCAAAAAGGGTGGGCTCCCATCTACTTGTGCGACATTAGCAAATTAAAATTCGCTAATGTCTTCCTGCTCCTCCTCCTGGGCAATCAGGAAGCAGGTCCTGAGACCCGATTGGCCAGGGAGTCTTAGGACTCCCGGCCAATTGGGTCTCAGGACCCACTTCCTGTTCGGCCCAGGTTCGGCTCTTCCCTCCGCAACCTCCTCCCCGCATATGATAAGGCCATGGATCGCCAGCTTCCCAATCGCTAAATCGAGTGCCGGCCGCCACTGTTAACTAACCTTTTATGAACTGTCACAAAGAGTTTTTTGTTTTTGAAACAGATTTATTTCCACATGTCACTAGTTATTTCTTATGTCTGTTTTTTTTTAATTGTATATCTTTTTTGTGGTTTTGATCACTTAGAGAAGAGCACTAGGCCACTTTATAAGTATATGAAGCTTGAGCCCAGGTTTACACTGTGGCGATATGGGAACCAGTGCGATTCCAGCGGTGCGAACCGCTGCGGGTGTCAATGTACAATCTTAATGACACTTCCAGAGCGGTTCACAGATCGCAGTGCAAACTGTGGATTCGAAGAGGAATCAAATCACATGGGTGAGAACACCCATGCGATCCGATTCCAGCGCAGGGAAAAACAAGACCCTGCACCTTTTTTGTGTGAATCCAATGCGAGTTCAGCCATACAACCGTATGGCTGAACTGGCATGGCAGAGACATCGCATGTGATCGGCACCGCAGTGTCTGACATCGCACAAGTGTGAACCCGGGCTAAATCAAAAACATGAGTACATGACCACAAACTAGCAGGAGGAAAATGAATAACTAAACTTAAAAAATATTATTATGGTGAAAGAGTCTTTGCAAGTGAAAATTTTGCCCAGAGCTTAGTGATTGGGATGAAGTTCTTCTGATTTCCATGATCCAATCATATGCAAGCAAAAATGTTTTTTTTTTAAATTTTCCTTGCACCTGATTGGGTATTCTTCACCGCATTCACTAAGCTCTGGGAAAAATGGGTGCAACTGCACAGTCTGTGTTTTCCTTTAGAAAATCAACCACTTTATGTTCTTGTGTGTACACATCTCACTTGACTCAGCCATTTCCTGTTGCTTCTCATTAAATGATCAACCAGTATTAAATACAATCACAGTTTAGCATAGAGTGGCCCCTTTGCTGCCCCTGTTATCATATGACCTAGCAGTGTAAAAATGCATTATGGCCTCACACAGATTAACTTTCTTGATGTCCGTTCCCCCATGACCTGCCAGAACACTACAATAAACATCACTGCGGGAAGGAAGACTGGAGACATCATTATCCTTCTCAGAAAGACACTGAAAGCTAATTAGCAGGAGCCTAAAGTGTTAATTCACCATTTCAACAAAAAAACAAAAAGGTTAACTAACAAAGTGGATGATTAACTTTCACTGCCCACACAGACGGTGCAGCAGTCCGGGGATTTGAAAGCCGTGGTCTTCTTCCATTCTTTCCTTAGGAACACCATAATGGATCAAATTAATTCTGATTGGTCAGCGCTGGCATGTGACTGCTCTGACCAATCTGAGTCACTCTGATTCTTCCCAGCATCCCCTAGGAAAGAAGAGCTGGGCTTTCAAATACTTGGACCGCCACACCGGCTGCGTGGGCAGTGAAACCTAATCATCCACTGAGGCAGGGACTTGTAGGGCAGGGGAGAGGTGTATATCATAGTTCATCTTTTCATTTTTTTGTGAAAAAGTGAGTTTACAAAAAACATGATATTTACCCCTTGTTCACATTGATTGCGACTTCATCTGAAATTGCACGATTGCTGCATCTCTGTGCAACTTTGGGTGCAACTTGGAGGACACCTGCTTCATACACAGATGTCTATGCAAGTCACACCTGAAATCGCCAAAAGTAGTGCAGGAACTACTTTTTCAAATGGATGCGGCACCAGAAGATTGGCTTTGCACTGATCTGAACAGTGCGATTGTCTGCAATAGGGTGCAAGCGATTTGACCTGGGTGGGTGCAGTGATGGACAGTGTTTGCTTACCTGGTGAGCATCTCCTCAGAGTGAATTTACACTGGTGCTGGAGTAATACACTTTGTGCAAATTTTTTTAAAAAGTGATTTTTCTTCCACTTAAACTGCTGATTATTTTATATTTAGGGGTTGGTGTGTGCTTCTGCCATAACATTAGCAGGCTGGGTCACACATGTATGTTATTAGTATTTACTCATTCATGTATGAAGGCGCTTGTACCATGACATGACCCATCAACAGGTGCAAAGGTTTTTTTACAATATTGATTTTTTTCCGACAAAATAAGGCAAAAAGTATCTTCACTGAGCTTCCACCACATCCAAACATCATCCAAAGTGAGGAAAGATCAGCATAAGGGATCTGCACAAAGTTTTATATACTGTACAATAAATGATACTACGCAAAAATGCTGATTCCCCCAAGCCAATGTTTCCTGTCCCAATTCAAAAAATCCTGGCCCAATTGTGAGTACAAGTTTAGGGCAAAAAATCATTCTCAGCTTCCACTACAAAATACCTGTGTAATGGCTACAATACCTGTGTAATGTCTCCCTGCCCCCTGTGCAATGGCTACAATACATGTGTAATGGCTACAATACCTGTGTAATGGCCGAGTCCCTGTCCCCTGTGTAATGGCTACAATACCTGTGTTCTGGCTCCCTGTCCCCTGTGTAATGGCTCCATGTCCCCTGAGTAATGGCTACAATACCTGTGTACTGTCTCCCTATCCCTGTGTAATGGCTCCCTGTTTAATGGCTACAATACCTGTGTAATGGCTACAATACCTGTGTAATGGCTGAGTCCCTGTCCCCTGTGTAATAGCTACAATACCTGTGTAATGGCTCCCTGTCCCCAGTGTAATGGCTCCCTGTCCCCTGTGTTCTGGCTACCTGCCCCCTGTGTAATGGCTCCCTGTCCCCTGTTTTCTGGCTACAATACCTGTGTACTGGCTACCTGTCCCCTGTGTTCTGGCTACAATACCTGTGTACTGGCTACCTGTCCCATGTGTTCTGGCTACAATACCTGTGTACTGGCTACCTGTCCCTGTGTTCTGGCTACAATACCTGTGTACTGGCTACCTGTGTACTGGCTACAATACCTGTGTACTGGCTACCTGTGTACTGGCTACAATACCTGTGTACTGGCTACCTGTGTTCTGGCTACAATACCTGTGCACTGGCTCCCTGTCCCATGTGTTCTGGCTACAATACCTGTGCACTGGCTGCATACTGTGTTACTGGCTGCAATATACCCCACCTGTGATGCTGAGCTGTATATTCCTGACACAATATGTGCAATACAGGGGACGGAGTGGGTGTATTCCATAAGGGGTGGGGCTTATGAGAAGTAGGATGGGTCAAAAAGGAGGGGCGGGGCCTGATCCTCCCCCATCCTAAAAATTCACCAGCCGCCACTGGCAACCAAACCACTTATTTTCAACTAATGTGTGAAAGAGCCCTAAAATCTTTTACAAGTTTTAACATATAAATGTATTTTTAAAAGTCATTATTTAAATCTTAGTTTCCAAAAATAATAATATCTAGTGATCCTGCCTTGTTCAGGCACAACCATGTCAAGGTGACTCTATCACTGACCTCCATATGTTGCACACATTTGTGATAGAAACTAAAAGTGGTTGGTTCAACACACATTACACAAGCATGATCCTATTAGACTGTAAGCTCTTATGAGCAGGGCCCTCTTATCCCTTTATGTATTTTATTACATTGTAACTACAATGTAAAGATTGTAAAGCGCTGCACCAACTGTTGGTGCTATATAAATCCTTTATTATATAGTTACAGAGTTACATAAGGTTAATAAGGTTGAAAAAAGAAACAAGTCCATCTAGTTCAACCAATAAAAGGGAAAAAGAAAAAAATATACAATCTCATATACACAATCCTATACCCACAGTTGGTCCAGAGGAAGACAAAAAACCCCAGCAAAGCATGATCCAATTTGCTCCAGCAGGGGAAAAAATGATTTCCTCATCCCCCAAGAGGCAACCAGATATTCCCTGGATCAACTTTACCCATAAACGTTAGTACCCAGTTATACTATCTACATTAACCACTTGCCGACCGCCTCGCGTACATTTACTGCTGCACTGTGGCAGTGCTGCGCAAATCGCTGTTTATAAACAGCGATTCACACAGTCGCAGTTGCGGGCTGGCGCTTTGCCCGCCGCGCGCTGCATGAGTGTGGCCGCGGGTCAGGCAGCCTCGTTGTCCGCCGGCGACCCGCGATCGCCTAATACAGGGGTAGAACGGGGAACCTCCTGGCATTCTGTCAAGGGACATGACAGTGATCTAGTGATCCCTGTAATCAGGAACAGTGAGATCTGTCATGCTCATGCCAGCCCAGCCCCCATACAGTTAGAACATAGTGAGGGAACACATTTAAAGTGATTGTATACTCTCCTATCGTTTTCAGCTAAGGAAGCAGACATCTTAGCCTCTGTTTAATCTGCAACTGCCATGATGCTGCACATGTGATCCATTATGACACCACCCATTGGATGGTTTGCTAGTTTGGTTGAGAGCACAATCAAGGAGACAGCTATCATTTCCGGCATGCCGGGAATATTAACTCTTTTTTGACACTATCAAATCGATGGGTAGACAACCGCTTTAATCCCTAGATTGCCAGTAATCAGTGGCTATTTTTAGCTCTAAACGCTGTATAAATGTCAGTGGTCCCAAAAAAGTGTCAAAAATGTCCGATCTGTCTGCCGCAATATCGCAGTCCCGATAAAAATCTCAGATCGCTACCACTACCAGTAAAAAAAAATAAATAAATAAATAAAAATGCCATTAATCAATTCTCATAATTTGTAGACGCGATAACTTTTGCGCAAACCAATCAATAAACGCTTTTTGCGATTTTTATTTACCAAAAATATGTAGAAGAATAGGTTTTGATCTAAAATGATGAATACATTTTTTTATATATATATTTTTTTGGATATGTATTATAGCAAAAAGTAAAAATTATTGTTTTTCTTTTCAAAATAGTCGCTCTTTTTTTTTTATAGCGCAAAAAATAAAAACCGCAGAGGTGATCAAATACCACCAAAAGATATCTCTATTTGTGGGGAAAAAAGGACGTCAATTTTGTTTGGGTACAACGTCGCACGACCGTGCAATTGTCAGTTAAGACAACGCAGTGCCGAACGCGCGAAAAAAAATGCTCTGGTCAGGAAAGGTGTAAATCCTTACGGGACTGAAGTGGTTAAGGAAAGAATCCAGGTCTTTTTTAAAGCAATCTACTGAGTTGGCCAGAACCACCTCTGGAGGGAGTCTATTCCACATTTTCACAGCTCTTACAGTGAGGAAGTTTTTCCGTATTTGGAGATTAAATATCTTTTCCTCCAGAAGTAAAGAGTGCCCCCTTGTCCTTTATGATGACCTTAAAGTGAATAACTCAACACCAAGTCCACTATATGGACCACTTATGTATTTGTACATGTTGATCATATCCCCCCTTAATCTCCTCTTCTCAAGAGAAAATTAATTATTTATTATTAACCACTTGAGCCCCGGAAGGATTTCCCCCTGAATGATCAGAGCACTTTTTGCGATTCAGTACTGCGTCGCTTTAACTGACAATTGCACGGTCGTGCAACGTTGTACCCAAATGAAATAGGCGTCCTTTTTTCCACAAATAGAGCTTTCTTTTGGTGGTATTTGATCCCCTCTGCGTCAGTTCTGATCATCACTATAAACAAAAAAAGAGCGTCAGTTTTGAAAAAAAAAAATAATAATTTTGCTCTAATACATGTCCAAAAAAAATATAAAAAAAAAATGTATTCATAAGTTTTGGCCGATATATATTCTTCTACATATTTTTGGTAAAAAAATATTTATTGATTGGTTTGCGCAAAAGTTGCCGCGTTTACAAACGGTGAGAATTAATTTATGGCATTTTTACTATTTTTTTTTTACTAGTAATGGTGGGGATCTGCGATTTTTAGCAGGACTGCGATATTGGGGTGGACACGTCGGACGTTTTTGACACTTTTTTGGGACCATTGACATTTATACAGCAATCAGATCTAAAAAAAAAAAAAAAACACTGATTAATGTATAAATGTCACTGGCAGGAAAGGGGTTAACCTGCAGGGGGCAATTAACTGTGTTCCCTAGGTGTGTGTGGGGTCTGGGCTGGCAGGGACATGACAGATCTAACTGATCCTGAGTACAGGGATCAGTAGACCACTGTCATGCCACCTGCTGTGTTTACATTGGCGGTTCCCCATTCTTCCTTTGTAACAGGTGATGGCGGGTCGCCGGTGGACATCGAGTCTGCCCGACCCGCGGGCGCGCACTCACCTGCAAATCGTGCATGCGTGGATCGCCGTTTATGAACGGTGTTTCGCGATAACGAGCCACACCGCAGCAAACGCGGTCGAGAAGTGGTTGAATTAATATTATACCAAATAGAGACATGAAGTGGCAGCAAAGGTGCTATAGGAGATAGGCAGCAATGAGATGGATCAAAATATATTTCATCCCTCTAAAAGTGATCAATCGTTTATGATCCACAGTGCTTTAGAGAACTGAACGTTATTCATTTAGGGTTTACATATGTTTTAAAAGAGGTAACATGACCTATGACAAAAGGAAAGATGATGTGCACAAAGGACCAGCAAAAAAATCTGCAAAACACATCAGAGAAACAATGATAAATTAGGTTAAAATAAAAAAACAGCGCTTAAATGCATAGCGGCAACACAATGTAAACAATAAAAAAAACCCCCACAATAATACTACAGGGTCAATTACTTAATGAAAGACATCAATCCTCTGCGCAAATTCAATTACAAAACATCAAGTAAAATCTGATTGGTGGGATCACAAGTCAAGTACACAAGTGTAATACAACGTAGCAATGAATTAAAGAAGCTGCGCCTCAATCGACAAAATCATTGGATTGTTGCTTATTTTAATAGCGGGAGATAAATTACATCGAAACTTCAAAAAAAAAGAAAAAAAAAATTGGACAGAATTGTTAGCAGGTTTATTAAGGTTCTCTGTTTTTTATTGAAAGTTTGGGTGTACATTTCACAATGAGCAACATCAAAAATGAGACTTTCAGCCGGTTCCTCGGCTTCCTCCTGTCGAGCTGCCTTTGGGATTCGCTCTTTCTCTTTCATCAGCTGCCATTTTCAGCTGCATGCAGTAATTTCATGGCTCATTGCAAGCTCTGAAAACCTTTGAAACCACAAATGCTAACCTACCTGGCCTGGAGCCATTTAGGAAGAGATTAATTTAGCAAACAGAAGCAAAACACTTTCTACTTCTAGACTGTGCATAATTTTACTTCTATCTGTATTTATTTTACAGTGAGCAGCGTAATGACAATTTCAGTAATTGCAACTCTATAAAAACTTGCCTACCTGGCTTATCTCACTATCACAAGGCTGTGAGTCAGTCAGATTAGGGGAAAAAAAAATATTGGAGAGCGTGAATCTGCTTTAGCTGCTTTCCAAAATATGCGCTTTGTGTCCAAACTTAAGTAGCGCTTTGCACTTAGAATAACATTTATCTGACGCACAGATGGACATTCCACCCCCTCTAATATTTTATTTATAAATAACTTTAAAAATACATATTTTTAGGCATTTTCTTTGTGTTTTTGGGAGTAATCTAGCAGAATTTTAGGATGACGGTGCCAAACTGTTTTCATGCCGCATGCTGGTTTCGTATTGTTATTATTAAGCTGTCAGACAACCAAGAAAAAAAGCCTCCATCTGGGGCAAACCGAGCTGATTCAGCTTGGAAACAAGTCCGATTTCAAATGATTCTGCAAAGCGTTTCCATAAAAGAGTCAGATTTGTTATACTGTGTCTCATTGTTGGACAAAAATGTTAGTTTTCACCCACATATTAGGATTGTTCTTCTTATTTCTTCTGGAAAGTTGATTTCTCATGATAAATGGAAATTTCTGTGTTGAAATTAGTGGAATGGTAGTGATGGTTGGGGTGATTTACTAAAACTGGAGGGTGCAAAATCGGATGCAGCTCTACATAGAAACCAATCAGCTTCCAGATTTTTTTGTCAAAGCTTAAAGTGTTACTAGACCCACAACAGTAAAATCTGTCTGTATATGCAGAATAGCATGCTTGCTATACTAACTGTGTAACTTAAGGGGTTAATCCTCTGTATTGTGTAAAAAGGCTGTTTGATCTTGTATGGCCAGATACTTCCTTCTTGCCCTGTCTACTATATTAGACTCTACTATACTATTCTACATGCAGGCAGTGTGGAAAGGTGCCCTTGCTCTGTTCGATGTTCATGTTTCACATGGACAAAGACTACAGTGCATTTCTAGAGGCAGTGATTGTTTATTTGTGAACTGAGCATGTCATTGGCAAAGCACCAATCAGCTCTGGCCGGATTGTGGGTGAAGGGTCACTGATGCAAAGGAAGTTTCATCATCAGAGAGTGAAATCTCCTACTATATGAACACCGTAGAAGCCCTGGCTCCTTGCAGTTTATCACCTGACTGCAATATACAGATGGAAAAAAAAGTATATAGCAGCAGTATTTTGATATAAAAATACGATTTAGAAGCTGTGTGCACTGTGTTTATATTGCTGGGTTTAATAACACTTTCCCCACTTAACGACCTCTCGCTGTCATTTGACGGCAGCAGTCTGGCTCAATATCGCGAATCGTCGCCACCTGATGGTGCCTGCGAGATCAAGGATCTTGGCTGCGCGTGCTCACGATCCTTGTATCCCTGTATGTAAAAAGCGGATCTCCGTTCTGACAGGGGAGAAGGAGTGTGATCGTTTGCTCCCTGTATATGGGAGCAACAATCACTCTCCTCCCCCAGTCATCCCAGCCCCCACATACTTAGAACACACTGACAGCGAACACATTTAACCCTTTGATTGTCCCCTAGTGTTAACCCCTTCCCTACCAGTGACATTTACACAATAATCAGTGCATTTTCATAGCACTGATCGCTGTATAAATGCCATTGGTCTCAAAAAAGTGTCAAAAGTGTCCGACATGTCCACAGCAATGTTGCAGTCTCACTAAAAATCGCAGATCACCAATATTACTAGTAAAAAATAAAAAAAACAATGAAGGAATTCTCATTGTTTGTAAACGCAGCAACTTTTGCGCAAAACAATGAATATACGCCGATTGCGATTTTTTTTTACCAAAAATATGAGGAAGAATATATATCAGCCAAAACTGATGAATAAATGTATTTTTTTATATTTTTTTGGATATGTTTTTTAGCAAAAAGTAAGAAATATTGTTTTTTTTTTGAATTGTCACTCTTTGTTTATAGCACAAAAAAAAAAAAAAAAATGCAGAGGTGATCAAATACCACCAAAAAAAAGCTCTATTTGTGGAAAAAATTACGTCAATTTCATTTGGGTACAACGTCGCACGACCGCGCAGTTATCAGTTAAAATGACGCAGTGCCGAATTGCAAAAAGTACTCTGGTCATAAAAGGGAAAATCCTTCCAGGACTGAATTGGTTAATTGAACAAGCTGAAGTTAGAAGCTGATTGGCTACCATGCACAGCTGCACCAGATTTTGCACTCTCCAGTTCTAGTAAATCAACCCTGGAGTATTGCTGTGAGGGTTTGCATGTATATAAATAAATATATATCAGTATTTATATATAAAGTTAATTTAGTTAAGTAAATCAAAAAGTTAAATTCATATATTTTATATAGATCCATTACACACAGAGTAATATATTTCAAGCATTTCTTTCCTTTAACCACTTCAGCCCCGGAAGGATTTCCAGCTTTAGGACCGGAGCACTTTTTGCGATTCGGCGCTGCGTCGCTTTAACTGACAATTGCGCGGTCGTGCGACGTTTCACCAATTTCCTTTCTTTACGAACTTTATATAATGAGACACACATTACCTAGATATATTTTATATACTTAAATTGAAAAACTAAATGAATTGATTTAATTGAAATATATATTTATGACTATATATAAATAAATATATGTACGTTTGGGAGTGTCGTTATGAGGTCCCAACTAAATGATCTTGACCTCTCACGTTTTAGACCACGTCGACACGTACCATCGGTTAGTCGAAGATTGAAGTCGAACAAGTTAATTGGTTAAGTCAGGACCTTCCTAAAAGGGAAAATACTGGTCTCATGAAAAACGTTAAGCCGTGACGCAGT
>BLSH010198986.1:386048-396411 GCA_018402905.1 Glandirana rugosa | reverse complement strand
GGTCTGGGGGATAAAAACCTATCAAGAGCGACTTCAGGAACTTAATATGTACAGTCTGGAGGAAAGAAGGGAGAGGGGAGACATGATTGAAACCTTTAAATACCTCAAGGGGGTGAATAAGGTTCAGGAGGGCAGTCTTTTCAATATGAAACCAAAATCAAGAACACGGGGACATGACCTCAAACTAACTGGGGGGAAGTTCAAAACTAATCTTAGAAAGTATTATTTTACTGAAAGGGTGGTTGATGATTGGAATAAACTACCAACAGAGGTTGTGAGACAGTCAACAGTAAATGGCTTCAAACATGCTTGGGATAAACATAAATCCATAGTCAGACAACAAGGTTAATGTAAAAAAAATAAATAAATAAAAAATAAAAAGGGGCAGACTCGATGGACTACTCAGTCTTTTTCTGCCGTCATTTTTCTATGTTTCTATGTTTCTATGTTCTCGTTACAATAATCATGTATATAATCCCTTATTATTCCTTCCAAGAGCTTGCAAATTATTGATGTTAAGCTAACTGGTCTGTAATTCCCAGGGATATATCTTGGTCCTTTTTTATATATTGGTACTACATTGGCTTTCCTTCAGTCAGCTGGTATCATACCAGTTAGAAAACTGCTCTTAAAGATTAGGTACAAAGGTCTGGCAATAACTTGGCTAAGTTCCTTAAGGATCCTCGGGTGTAAACCGTCTGGGCCCGGTGACTTATTGGTGTTCAGTTTTTCAAGCCTATTCCTGATTTTATCCTTAGTCAGCCATGAGGGTGCTTCCTGTGATGTGTGATGAGGACCAGCATTGTAGTTCTGAATAATTGAGCCCCCCGTTTCCTTTGTGAATACTGAGGAGAAAAATGAGTTTGTACTTGGATATGGTAGGGGTGACTGTGGGATGCCCAGTAGATTAGGATATAGGACCATTCTATATACAGCTCCGTATATACACTCCTTCTTCCTCCAGCACTGACGCTTGCTGACCGTTACTCTCCTTCTTCCTCCAGTACTAATACTTACTGACCGTCACACTCCTTCTCTTCTCTCCTGCACAACACTTGCTTCCTTACTGTTAGGCCTGAAGGGAAACTTATCAAGCCCCCATTACATCTTTCTCCACCCCTGCTAGCACGTGGTGAAGCCTGCACTTCCTTGTCAGCAGGACCTCCAGACCGCCCGTCACAGGCAAGGGCCACAGGCCCTTGATCGTAACGCCATGGGCCCTCAAAGTGTAGCTAAGTACAATGTGCTAGCTGGGTCCTGATGGACTACTGCTCCCAGCCCATCCTCTTCCAGGCCACTCCGGACTACCTCACTATGCAGTGACACCGCTTCCCTGACTGGCTCCTTCGAACTCTACAAATTGTCCAACTACATGTGGATGGAGGATCCTGTTTATGGTTTTTTGTTCAGCCTCTAGCCTCTATGACCAGATTTACCCTCACCTTTTGCTCTGAAGACCATTATCTCTGGAATAGAAAGTAAAGGCTAATCCTAAATTCCTCACAAGAACATATATAGATGATGAAACCTCCCAAAGGAAAAAGTAGAGTTTTCTAATTAATATTCTCATTTCCTGTTGTTTCCATAAGAAGGAAAATGAGGTGAAATCTCAGCAGCAGAGATACAACTTTAAAAACCCAAAGTTTAAGCAGAAATAAAGCCCCATGCCAATAGCTGTAGAGCTGAGAATACTGTAGTTTATTACATCATAAATGAGATATTACTGGACAAACCAGGGTAAACAATGGTGGTTAAATAGTCCCTCTACATCAGAGCTTGAAACTCTGTTTAGAATAGGATAGAATGAGTGAATTTCGAAGGTTCAGTTCACAAGAAGTCTGTCCTCTCCAAAAATTCTGGGCTTCGTCTGTTTGGAGCGTGGTATCTTTCTAAACAACATTTTAAAGCCCTGATGAAGAGGGACTGTTTAAACCCACAGAACACTTTAGTTGTTTTGTCATGTTTTATCTCACTTGTGATAAAATATATGATTGGGGATCACACAACCATCAGTGTGGCACCTTTATCTATTTTTTTTTTTTTTACTTCTGTATTCTGCACAAGAGCTGCCTAGCATGAGCTATTAGGATCTACGAAACAGAACTTTGAAATAGTGCAATATCTGGAGCCTTACATTTATAGCTTTCAAAAATAGAACCAAGAAAGTGTTTCTAAACCTAAAAAATGGATGGAATTCAGTTTTAAAGAGGACCTTTATTCAGATGAGTGAAAATTAAAAAGCAGCAGCTACGAAAACTGTATTTGCTAACAGAAACTCACCTATCCAAGGTTCCAGCCCCGTCCTCACATGAGTCAGTTTGTTTACTGGTTTTCGGCCTTGGTGACCGCATGTTAACTGTGAGCAGCTGGCTGCACACTGGGCATTTGTGAATGGTTTCGCAGGCTTCTGGGACCTATGATGTGTCCCAGAAGCTTGCAGACAGGGAGGGGGAGGGGGGGAGCTTCTGCTCGAAGTGGGAGGGGATACCTATCCCCCCAAAAAAGTTGGGGGGAGGGCGGAAGAAGAGTTCAGCATTTGTGTTGAAGTGCCGAGTAAGGGCCCCAACAGGTCAGTGTAGGGACGCTTGGAAGGTACAGCGGTTGGCTGTGTGAAGTTCAAGGGACCCAGTGGCAGTGGGAGTCCAAGGAGTCTTGTTAAGAGATTGTGAGTTTAAGTTAATGCGGCAGCAGTGGGAGGCTGTGAGATGGAGGCCAGGTCTACACAACGGACATACCAAGTTTGTTATGTGTAACATCCCTTTGAACCTAAGAGAAACCAGTCTTAGGAACATTTGACCAATAGAGAAAATATCTTGTTAGTATAGGCTAAGAAAGTTTGACTAGAAGAGGAAATAATACAAGGGAGACCTCTGCACTGTAAACTAAAGGGTGTATTTATAAAACATAGCAGAGCTATTCATCCTATGAAACTGCACACAGGTAAACTGCATCTGTGTTTTGTGTGAATGGGGGCAAACACAAATGTCATTGGTCTATTTTCTCTCAGGTTTGAAAGTTTGTAAGTGTAGCCATGTTTTCCCTTGGGAGTGGCTGGTAGTTGAGGTTCACCTGCCCGCTGCCCTCAATCACACATCCGGAGTCACGGAACAGGCTGTTACATTGTTTTGTTACTTTATTTGAGGGGATAAAACTTGGATGGGAGGGGACTCAACAAAATAATGTAAGTACAAAAATATATATCAATACCATATCTGTAAATTATTTACACTGTGCAGCATATTGCATCCTAGCTGCAGGTCCCTGCACTAGCCACATATGAATAAATATACATTCCTGGACCAGAGCACTCCTCCTGAAGGAAAATCACTCCATCCGCATAACTTGTAGAAAGAAGTAGTTAGCTTGACTCTCGTTGGATATATATGAACAGCCGTTGCATCCTGGAAGAGGAAACAACTAACTAAACTAACTACAAAGAACAGGTCTATAGGGAGGGGGTTATAAGCTTCCCAATAGAGCAACATTGCACACAAAACAGTCTTCTTCTTTACCTGCCTGCCCTGTCAGTGAGGGGTTATGATCCCACTGCAGGAGCAGAAGAAGGAAAGTTCTCAAGGTAGAGTTCATTTTTAAAGTTCCTGATGGGAGGGGCCCCTCCCCGGGCAACAGGCTTCGAAAAGGGAATGAAAAGAAAAAACAAACTTCACCCAAGTGTCCTTCAATGGGTAGTCTCTTCCACTGGGCACAGTGTGGCAGGCTAGTTTGCTCTGTCATCAGGAGGAATTGAACACTCCGCTGTAACTCCAACAGTCAATTGAAGTGTTCCTACACCCGCTGTAACTCCAACAGTCTAGTTAGATGTAGTAATGGGGGTCAAGCAACCTCTTCCTCCCGCACAGAAATGGAAAAACTCTTTGCAGGCTGATTGAGCCTAATCACCACCACACAGTCCCTCCTAATAGCACGCTCAAGGCTCCACTCCTTCTTTAAGTCCACAAACTTTCCCAGCACCTGCTATTGGGTCCCTGCAAAGGTTTAGGCACATGTAAATAGTCCCACATCATCTCATCCTCCCACTCCTCCCTAGAGCTTTCAAGGATGTCCATGACATGGGGTGGGACGTAAGGGTAGTCCAGGCCCCACTCCAAAGCAACCCGGCGTTGTACCTCCCGTTGATACTGGGAGAACTTTGGCAAGCTGGTGATCTTCCCCTTCCATGGTAAAACTTGTGTATCAGGGGACTGCATAACCATCTGCTGGTAGGTGGCTGCTCTGGTCTGGGTGGTGGAAGGCCTGTTATAGAAGGTTTGATGGCTGACACTCAGGGTTCCTGCAGCAGGTTTGACATCCTGAGGGGTCTTCGTCTCATCCCCATCTGAGAAGTAAAGGACCTGGAAACTCCACGTCTCTGGCTCCTCATCTGACCCCTCACTTGGAGACAACCACTCCACCAGGTGCTCCAAGGCCCCAAACTCTGCCAGCAGTCTGGGTGACCCCCAGTCCAAACATCTTCAGCTAGCTCAACAGGGGTCATCTCCCCCTCAACCACATACTCCGGCCTAGCTGGGTTGCATTTCAGGGACCCCCGCTTAATGGTACTCACAGGTTCCAGGTCCCTGGCCAGGCCGCTGGCCATGACAGCCTCTCCTTCCCCTCTGTCCCTGATTTTTACAGGGGAGTCGCTAGGCGGCAACTCTACCCCACCTTTGGGTGATGTCATCAGGCCCGATCCAGCCTTCCGGGACTTCTGCGTCTGCGGATGACAAAATCCTGATTGCAGGTCCACTAGATAGTACTGCAGCTTCTGCAATGTAGATACCCGCCGGGTTAGCTGTTCGTCGCAGTGGCCACATTGATTTCCACGGTAGGCATCCAGCAGTCCAGGCAAATGAGACACAGCCGCTCCATCCCTTCAATGATTCCCAGGGCGATTCCCCCACAAGGCTCCAATCGGACCCCTGCATCTATCAGGGTCCGCTTTGGCCTATCCGGCCACCATATCCATGCCAACACAAGTCTCTTACCTTCTGCCATCTCTCTCCTCGTGTTGACTGGTGCTAGCTGCAAGCGCTCCGACTCTTCCAGAGCGCGGCGCCGCCCCCACATTACCAGACGAGCTGGTGCCAAATGTCCTGATAAGCAGGCTTGCTGCATGTCACGATGCTGTAACCCCTTGTGTGAAGGACGAAAGTTTACAGACACACTGACGCTAGCAGTATTTATCCTGACTTGCTGGCTTTGCTGGTGGTTGCCGATAGTAACAGTAAATTGAAGTAGCCACTATTTTCCTGGACAGCTCCTCAATACAGTCTTTCCCTTTTCAGCAGAAATATTCCCCGGCATACTTTTATTACAGGCAGGGATTGAAGCAGATATTTGCAAAGTACTTGACCTAGTCTAGACCTTTGTTGATTGCCACACATTTACAGTGTTTTGGTACTTTGTATCACATTCAGTCAGATTCTATAGACGATTACCATTTTTGTGTTGGTGCTCTCCTGTCAGAAGAGTACCCATGTACTATATTTTTTAGACATGTTTTAATGATTTGTAATAAAACAATAGATTTCACTATAATATTTTAGTCTTGTGTGTGCCCATAAAGTCCACCATATATCACATAGGTTGTTCCTATATTCCTTCTTATCTGTTTAGAGGACGGCGGCACGCCTGGGAAGGGAACCTTCTACTTATAATGCCTAGCTTTAGCAGAGCACTGGGCATATTTGTAATCCAGTGGTAATGTCCGGCCGTAGCATGGCGCAGGACATATTTGTAATCCATGGGCGCATTCGTCCGCCATGATTGCCATGGGTAACGACACATGGTACAGAGTAACTGAATTGCAGGATTAGAATAAGTGTCCATCCCCAGCATTGGTTTGGTCCAACTGGATTAGCAAGCAGCAATACTAATGGCGGCTCCTGCTGGTTGCTATGGACAACGGCACACTTAATTAGCGCAATTCCAAGGGCAGAGCACACAAGTCCTTCTCCCGAGTTTAATCCATATCAGCAATAACGGTTTAGAGTTCCCTGGCACAGTTCTCTTCTCGACGACCAGCAGCCTTGCAGGTAAATCCTGGAAACAAGCCCCCAAATGTAGCCATGTTATCCCTTGGGGTGGCTGATAGTTGTGGTTCACCTGCCCAATGCCCTCAATCCCACTGTCCACACATCCAGAGTCACGAAACATGCCGGTACTTTGTTTTATTTTATTTGAGGGGATAAAACTTGGATGGGGAGAGGGGTTAACTGTGGGATGCCCAAAGAATTAGATCAGAGGACCTTCTATATACATCTGCAGTATATACACTCCAACGTCCTCCAGCTCAATCACTTGCTGACCGTTCTTCTCCTTACATCCCTCCAGCACACTTCTTAGTTTTCTGGCCTGAAAGGCAATTTATCAGGCCGCCATTACACTTTTTCATCCACCCCAACTAGCACATGGTGAGGCCTGCACTTTTGCCAGCAGCACCTCCGAACCACCTGTTACAGGCAAAGGCCACTGGCTCCCGATTGTGAAGCCACGGGCCCTCCATTGTGTAGCTAAGTACGTTGGTGCTAGTGGGGTATTGACGGACTACAACTCCCAGCCCATCCTCTTCCAGGCCGCTCCGGCCTGCTTTCCTATCCAGTGACACTCCTTCCACTGACTGGCTCCTCCGACCTCCACAGACTGTCCACTATCCTCCCCCAGCCTGCTCCAGCCTTCTCATCCAGCTCCCAAGGTCTGCCACTCACTGACAACCGGTGGGTCCTTTAAAGAGTCTCTGAAAATGTAGAACTTTGCTGCTCTCCTGCTTCCTTGTGCTACTCCAGTAATCGACTCCACTCCTGGCTGTACCCAAGCCTCCAGGCCCCAAGGTCACCCCCCGGACTGGGGGCTTCATCCCGAGTGAGGCCTGCTCCACAGCCTCTGCTACATTCTCCTCTCTTCCACCCGAACTCTCCTCCCACCTGCTGGCAGATTACTGTATTTAAGGAGGCCTGCCCCCTGCCAATCCAAACTGTGGATTGGTCAGGGCTCCTTGTCATACATCAGAAAGTGACACCTCCTCATCCATCCCCTTTTCCAGAGCTTTCCTAACTCAAAAAGGGAGGAGTATCTAAGGGGTATTCTTTCCTGCAATCTCCAGCCCTCCCTCAGCCACTCCCCAGCCCAGATCAAAACAACCTGGCCTGCACTCACTGTCAGGCCTGACTAGATTTTACCTCTCCTATCAAAAATCTACAAAAATGAAAGCACCTATCACTATGGGGGTGCTACATAAGCATATAGCAAATATGGAAAATACTGCATTATTGCCCTTAGATGGAGCTGATGATCATAGTAAATAAGTATCTAAATGTAATGAATAAGCTACTAAGAGTAAACTGCTATACAGAATTATTATTATGTTTAGAAGACAAACATTCTGTTTAAAGTGGTAGTAAACCCTCCTATCATTTTCAGCCAAGGAAGCTGCCATCTTGGCCTCTGTTTAATCTAAAACTGCCATGATGCTGCACATGTGATCAGCTATGACACCAGCCATCGGATGGTTTGACAGTTTGGTTTAGAGCACAACCAATGGGAGTGTTACATTTCCGGCACGTGCCGGAAATGGAACTGGTTTTTAAACTGTTAAATTCATGGGTTTACTACCGCTTTAACAAGCTTATCACAAACAAAGAAAAGATTTGCCAGCACACTTACTGACCAGCCTGCAAAACAACCAAATTGACCCTTTCTAACATTTTACGCTAAAAAAAAGGGCTTTGTTTGCACACATTTGCAAGTATATTTGTGAGGCCACAGTGCCCACACCAAGGGACCTCTGTATATATTGCGGTCCTAACTCAAAATTTCCAGAGCCTGCATAGTAGGAGCACATATAAGAATGGATAGATTAAGGGCCGGTATGCCTGGACGGAGCCCATCCACCCTTAAAGGCACAGGGATGCACGTGATTCCCAGCAAGAACACAATGGCAGCAAAGGCATTCCGTGCTTCCCTGCACCCAATATGATAAAGACCTTGCAGAGGTCTCCATCATATTTCCTCTTCTGGTCTAATGCTGTTAGCCTTGTGTTGGGCTTTTTTTCTCTATTGGTAAAATGTTCTTTACCTCTTCTGGTCAAATGGTCTTAAGGCTATTGTCTCTTAAGCCTCGTACACACGATGCTAATTTTGGATGACAGAACATCTGTTTTTTTTGTTGGATGCTTGTCTCATGTCGAAAATGAAGAACGTACTAACAATATGAACATTTTCATACGACCGAACTCAACGTCAGAAGTGACGTAATGTGTTGAATAGCTTTGTATGTATTTTTTCGTTTCTGAGCATGCGTAGTCAAGATTGTACGAAAACCTTACTAATGGTACAACATTTTTTTTATAGCCTGCACAACCAGCTTTTGTCTTACGAAAAATCAAAATCGGCTGTTGAAAGGAGCATACTAACGGTAAAAATTTCGGATGAACGGCTGTCAAACGAAAATTCCCATCCAAAATTCACATCGTGTGCACAGGGCCTTTAGGAATGAAAATTAAGGAATGTTACATTCACCCTGCCATCCCTGTTAAGAGGCATCCTATAGTAAAATTCCAGGGCACGTAAGAGAGTCTATCCCAAGAGGGAAATGCTAAATGAGTCTAAATTAACCTAATAATATTAAAAAAAAAAAAGAACATCCAGGTGTGTCTAGTTACCTGACAGCCTAGGTACATGGCCATAACAAAAATGACATATTACAGGGATTTAGGAGGTATTTTTACATACAGGCAGTCCCTGGGTTACAAACAAGGTAGGTTCTGTAGGTACGTTCTTAAGTTGAATTTGTTTGTAAGTTTGAAAAGGTACAATTTTTAAGTCTAACTTCAGTCAAAAAAAATATTTTTAAGTGTTTTGGATGGCATAGGGAAGGGTTAACACTAGGGGTGCGCATCTTCACTGGCCTCACGATTCGTTTCGATTACGAATATCAGGCCAACAATTTGATTTGATCAGATTCCGCGATGCATCACGATGCATCACGATTAGGATAGAGGGGTGTCAGTGGGTGGGTGTGAATGGTGTCAGTAGGTGGTGAGGGGTGTCAGTGAGGGGTGTCAGTGGGTGGTGAGGGGTGTCAGTGGGTGGGTGTGGGGTTTCAATGACAGGTCTGAAAATTAGGAAGACATCCGGGCGGTTCACACATTTGAGTCGCCTGACAAGTAGCCTCCATGCACTGCAATTAGAACTGTTCCAAGTCGGAGCGCCTCAAGTCGCTCCGACTTAGAAAAAGGTCCCTGTACGACTTGGGGGGCGACTTGCATTGACTTCTATTACAGAAGACATTTGCAAGTCGCGTTGTGCCGAGGTCCCGCTGAGTCGTCCACATGTCGGATGACGTCACACGCTAATCGATTATGGGCAGTCGCTGCATCGATGCCGCATCACGGATGACCAAATCGGATGGGCTCCATAGAGAAGAATGGAGATTCTGATTGGGTCCGCCTGAAAAAACTGACAGGCAGGCCCGATCGGAACATCAGTGTGAAAGGGGCCTAAGGCCTCGTTCACACCATGGTGCATGGACGTCTGTTTTTCTGCATGCATTCTGCAAGGGCTCGAAAAAAAAATAATGGTTCTCTATGTGCCCTCTTCACACTACACCCTGTGGACTTCTGTGCAGGAATCTGAAACGTGTATGCAGTTTTCTGCACGGGAAAAAAAAACTGACATGACATCAACATTGGTGTGAATAGGGCACATAACTGACGTGCATGAAAACCGATGTCCACGTGCATGAAAACTGAGGTAAACTGATGTAAACGGGTTTCTCTGTAAGTGAAATCTGTGTGATTTTCCCATCAATTCTCATCAGTTTTCAACATAGAAAGATAGAAACATAGAAAAGTGAGAGCAGAAAAAGAGTAGTCCATCGAGTCTGCCCTTTTTTTTGTTTTTGTTTTTGTTTTTCCCATCAACCTCGTTGTCTGACTATAGATTTATGTTTATCCCAAGCATGTTTGAAGCCATTTACTGTTGACTGTCTCACAACCTCTGTTGGTAGATCAGTCTGTTGCTCCAACTACCCTTTTTGTTTTTGTTTTTGTTTTTTTTCCCGTCTGAGCTACCTGATGAGAAAAAGACGAGAGTGAAAAGATACAAAGATAGAAAGATACAACTTTTGACTACTCTTAACTACCCTTTTAGTGTGTCTAAAGTGAATGTCTCTTTGGGCAAATGTAGTCAAATGGAGTCAAAAGTACGTGCACCTGTAGCCAAAAGTACGTGCAGTCAATACACGGGATAAGTGTGGTTACAACTACAGTACAGTCAAAAAAAAAGGGCACGTCTTTTGACGTATGTGCAAAGTCTAAGGACGTGTCTTCAGGTGTCCCACATCACACTTCTCCCGTGTATCTCT
>BLSH010198986.1:338509-385598 GCA_018402905.1 Glandirana rugosa | reverse complement strand
TCTTTTCTCCATCACCAATGTATATGGATGATCGTTGGGACTTCACCACATAGGTCATTCACCAGTTAGTAGCAGGTGTCCTCAAGTAATTCGACCTTTGAACTATTGTACTATCCAATTCTGAGAGACCCAGGGTACACCATCATTATCTATTGTTTACGCTTGAATTTATTGCTCTCTGGTAAGAGTATCTAGCCATACACATTTGGTGGAGGATCACTGTGCATGTCGGTGGATGTGAAAACACTACTCACAAGCTTCTTAAGAATTTATATGGACTCTATTTGACCACTTTAACTACTTTATATATGTTTGTCAATTATGTGTGGGTTCCATATGGTATCCACACTATAGGCTTAAGTACCAAGCCAACAACCTCAGGGTCCCCTTAATATGCCTGTAAAGGGGCGCATCTCTGTGATATGTATAACAGTGCACCGCAAAATGACATTTGTAAAAGAAAAATTGTCATTTAAAATCGCTTGCGGCTGTAATGTATTGCCAGCTCCTGGCAATATAGATAAAAATCACTGAAAAAGCATAGTGTTGGCGGTCCCCCCCAGTCTATACCAGGCCCTTAGGGTTTGGAGTGGATTTTAAGGGGAACCCCGGCCAAAATGTAAAAAAAGATTTGCCTAGGTGTCCCCCCCAAAGTCCGTACCAGGTCCTTCAGGTCTGGTATGGATTTTAAGGGGAACCCCGGCCACAATTGTTTAAAGAAATTGCGCATGGGTCCCCACTAAAGTCCGTACCATGCCCTTCAGGTCTGATATGGATTTTAAGGGGAACCCCGGCCAAAATTCAAAAAAAAAATTGTGCAGCCCCCCCCGCAAATCTGTATCAGGCCCTTCAGGTCTGGTATGGATTTTAAGGGGAACCCCACGCCAAATTAAATTTAGAGGAAGAAAATTTTACACAATAAATGACTTGTCAAAAACTGCCTTATGTTTTTTGTACCACTACACTCCTTTTTTGGTGAATGGTTATCAAAGGGGGCTTCCAGATTCCGATAAGCCCCTTGCCCGCAGACCCATTGGCCCGGGTTGTAGGGATGAGGCCCTTCTCCCCATCAACATGGGACTCCAAAGCACCCTCCCCATGTTGAGGGCATGTGGCCTGGTATGGTTCAGAGGGGGGGGGGCGCTCGCTCGACCTCACCCCCTCCTGCCATGCCAGGGCTGCGTGCTCAGATAAGGGTCTGGTTTGGATCTTGGGGGGGACCCCAACGCCATTTTTTTAAAAGTTTGGAGCGGGGTCCCCCTTAAAAACCATACCAGACCTGAAGGGCCTGTAAATATTTGTAAATGTAAATATTTTATTATATCTTTTCATGTGACAACACTAAAGAAATGGCACTTTGCTACAATGTAAAGTAGTGAGTGTACAGCTCGTATAACAGTGTAAATTTGCTGTCCCCTCAAAATAACTCAACACACAGCCATTAATGTCTAAACCGCTGGCAACAAAAGTGAGTACAGCCCTAAATGAAAATGTCCAAATTGGAACCAAAATGTCAATATTTTGTGTGGCCACCATTATTTTCCATCACTGCCTTGACCGTCTTGGGCATGGAGTTCACCAGAGCTTCACAGGTTGCCCACTCCTCCATGACAACATGACGGAGCTGGTGGATGTTAGAGAACTTGTGCTTCTACACCTTCCATTTGAGGGTGCCCCACAGATGCTCAATTAGGTTTAGGTCTGGAGACCTTGGCCAGTCCATCACCTTTACCCTCAGCTTCTTTAGGAAGGTAGTGGTCATCTTGGAGGTCTGTTTTGGGTAGTTATGTTGGAAGTTACAATCGTACCATTAGAATGAATGGCTGAAAACTGCATTGGACTACAGTACATAACTCCAACTTTTACTCACAAAAAACTCTCTTTAAAACAGCTCTCATTTTGGTATTTACTATAGCTCCCTGTAAATAGTCCACAGGATTAAATTTTAGAGCAGGTTTAGGTCTGAGCATGCTCAGTTGTGCTCAGCTATTCTATGCTCCTAATTTTAAAAAGACTCTCTTCTCAGACGTTTTAAGATATTTCAGTGTAGAAATAAATCACTTTTTCACATGCAGAATGATGGCTGGAAAGTGGTTCTGTTATCCTGACATATGACTTCCAGCAGGATAACAAGCCGATGCCCACCCGCGGGGCCGTGCAGCGCAGCAACCAGTGATGGGGTGTGTCACTCTGACACACCGCATCTCCGATCTAGGTAAAGAGCTTCTGTCAGAAGCTCTTTACCATGTGATCAGCCATGATAAATAACGGCTGATCACAGTGTAAATAGGAAGAGCCATGTATCAGCTTTTCCTCTACTTGTGTCTGCAGATGCGAGTAGATGAGAGCCAATCAGCGGACCTCCTTAATGGGGGGGGGTCTGCATTGAATGTTTATCAGTGCAGCCCCCCCTAGGATCGCCACCCAGGACCACCAGGGAGCCCACACAGGGGGCCCACCCAGGGACCACCAGGGAAGCCCACCCAGGATCACCAGGGAGCCCGTCCTAGACCACCAGGGAGCCCACCCAAGACCACCAGATAAGGGGCACACAAAGTGCAATAAGGATGGCACTGTGCCCATCTTGGATGCCTGCCAGTGCCTCCTTTTAACTGCTGCCTATTAGTGCCATCTATCAGTGCCACCTATCAGTGCCCACCAGTGCCACCCACCAGTCTCCCTCATTAAAATTGTTCTGCTGTTGGAAAATTTTACACTGCTGTATCATTTGCATTATCCTATTCCTAAAGAGGAACTTCACTCTTGTACCTCGTGCACCCTCCTGGCCACCACTCCACCATCTTTAAACCTCCTGGCAAAGGCCTACAGCATATCTGCGCCTGAGCAGGGAGATTTCTGCACATGTGCACAGAGGCTTCTGAGCTTTGGTATCATGGACCTTGCAGAGACCTGAAGTATCTATGTGTATGCACACACAATTAGACATGTGCACGGCCAAAAATTTTTTTTTTTTCATTTTTGTTTTTCAAATTTTTCGTTATGATTGAAATTCAATATTTCAAATAAATTTGTGAATTTGGAAACATTCAATTTCCATTCATTCCTTTCGTATAGATGCGGTATTCGTTATTTTTGGTAATTTGTGAACTCGGAAACATTCGAATTTGGTTTGTTTCATTCGCATAGATGCGGTATTCGTTATTATCGGGAATTCGGAAAAATTTGAATTCGGTTCATTCCATTCGTATAAATGCGGTATTTGTTATTTTGAAAATTCGTAAATTAGGATAAATTCGTAATGTTCACTAACAAGCAGACAAATTTGAAATTAAATTCTAATACCTAACTCATTTAATAGTTTATAACTATTATTACAGTTTTCATTATTATTATTTATTATTAATAAATAATAATAATAAAAATAAAAAACTATAATAACACTCTTTAAATACTGTGTGTGTCAAGTTACTTGTGTCTTCTGCCAGTTCCCTAAATCCTTTTGGGATCCACACCCCTTTCCCTAAGTGACTCCTACTCCACCTGTTTTCCATTTTTCCCCATTTCTTATCTGTAGGGTTTATCCACTCTATCACCCGTGATATTATATTTGCCGTGTAGTATTTTTTAATGTCTGGTAATGCTAATCCCCCCCTGTCTTTCCTTCTACTTAGGGTCGAAAATTTTATCCTTGGCTTTTGGTTCCTCCATACAAATTTGTCTATCAACTTTCTGATCACCTGGAAAAATATCTGCGGTGTTTCAATTGGTAACATTTGGAATTTGTATAGGATTTTTGGTTGTATTACCATTTTAATTGTATTAATTCGCCCGAACCAGGACAATGGTCTATGGGTTAATTTATTGAGTTCATCTTTAATTTAATTAATTAAGGGAATGTAGTTAATTTGATATATTCTATCTCTGTTCGTCGCTAAAATGATCCCCATATATTTTAAACCCTTTTCCACCCATTTAAATGGGAATCCCTTTTGGAGTTCTGCTCTTTCTTGTGTTCCTATGTTAATGCCCAGGATCTCTGATTCATCTTTGTTTATTTTAAGGTTTGATATCTCTCCGTATCTTTTTATAACCTCCATTATTTTTGGTATTGTTGTTTTAGGGGAAGCTATATATAATAGCATGTCATCAGCATATGCCGCTACCTTATGTTCCTCTTCCACTGACCAAAACCCTCTTATCTCCTGGTTATTCCTTATTACCGACAATAGTGGCTCTAGGTAGAGAATAAACAGCAATGGGGACAGTGGGCACCCCTGACGTGTGCCGTTCTCCAGATCGAATGTTGAGGACAATTCCCCATTCACTTTTATCCTAGCCTTGGGTTTCTTGTATAATGCCTTGATCCACTGGATCATTCTCTTCCCCACTCCTACATTTTCTAGGGTCTTAAACAGGAACCCCCAGTCTACCCTGCCAAAGGCCTTTTCGGCGTCTATTGAGAGGAGTAGACCAGGAGTCCCTTCCTTTTTTCTTTTTTGTATCAGTAGGAGGGTCCTAATCCCATTGTCCTTCCCTTCTCTCCCTGGTACAAACCCAACCTGATCCCCATTGATTAATCCATCTATCACTCTCTTTAATCTAGTAGCCAATATTGTTGAGAACAATTTAATATCAGAATTTAACAATGAGATCGGCCTATAGCTTGAGCATATTGTTTTATCTTTCCCCTCCTTTGGGATTAATGCTATTGTTGCCTCCAATGCCTCCTCTCTTACCTCCCAGGTGTCACCTATCCCATTTAAATATACTCTCAATTTGGGTATGAGAATTTCTTTAAATTTTCTATAATAATACAAGGGGAACCCGTCGGGGCCCGGGCTCTTCCCTGGTGCAGAATTTTTTAGTGCCACATCTATCTCCTCTATAGTTATTGGTTCGTCTAGCCCGAACGCCTGTTCTGCTGGTATTTTAGGTAGATTTGCTTCTTTCAAGAATTCTTCCCTTTTAACTCCCCTTTGTTTTTCTTCTTTTTTATTTTCCTTTGATTTAATTGTGTACAGCGTTTTATAGTATTCTTGGAATGCTTCTGCTATTTCTTTGGTCTTATATACTATTTTTCCTATTTTAGTCTGTATTTTTTTTATGTAATTTAAGGCTTTCTTTTTTTGTAGGACTCTAGCTAGGTTCTTTCCGATTTTATTACCTCCCATATATCTTTCCTTTTTTATTATATTGAATGTTTTCCTTGTTTCTTGTTCCATCATTTCCCTAAGCTCTTCTCTTTTTATGACCAGTGTTTGTGGTGTCTCTTGGGCATGATCTTTCTTGTGTTTTTGTTCTAGTTCATATATTTGCCTTATTATTCCTATTGTCTTTGCATTCCTTTCTTGTTTTTCCTTCGCACCCATTTTAATCAGAATCCCCCGGATATATGCCTTATGTGCCTCCCATACGGTTGGCATCAACACCTCTCCTGTGTTATTAAGTTCCAAAAATTTACTTATCTTATCTCCTCTACCAGTTTTTCTTCTTTGGCTTTCCCCCTCAATAATTCATCATTTAGTCTCCACTCGCATCTATCTTTTCTTTTATCTCTTCCTATCCTCATCGTCATATTGACCAGGGCATGGTCCGACAGTGTAACTGTTTCTATTCTTGAAATAACTACTTGTTCCAGTGTCCTGTGTTCTACCATTATGTAGTCTATTCTTGAGTATGTCCCGTGCATGGGGGAGAGGAACGTGTAATCTTTCTCTTTTGGGTAACATGCTCTCCACACATCTATTAGTTGGCATTTAAACAGTTTTTCCTTCAATCTTTTCAGCTGCACGTTCCGAATCCCCCGTGCACGGGACATACTATCCCAATCTGGGTCTAATGGTAGGTTGAAATCACCAGCCAATATTACTTTCCCTTTTTTAAATTCCATTAGTCTATCCAGGGCCCCTATCAGGAATTCTACCTGGTTCCTATTCGGGCTATATGCGTTAGCTAATGTAATTTCTTCATTATCTATCTTCCTCCTAAGGAAGAGATATCTTCCTTCCTGGTCGACATCTCTCGCCTCCAGGGTGAATTGGACCCCCCTTGCAAAACCGGTAGCCACCCCCTTGGCCCTACTTGTCGGTGAATCCCCCTGGTACCATACTGGGAAATCCCGTGAGTAAATCTTGGTCTTCGTATTCTGGGATATATGTGTCTCTTGAAGGAATACAATTCCTATCCCATATCTTTTCATCTCTTGTAGTATTTTGTGTCTTTTTGATGGCGTGTTCATTCCCCGTGTATTATATGTTAAAAATGTTATCATTTTTTTTCCCTTCACCCTTCCCCCTCTCACCTCTAATGTTTCTCTCTTGTCGGAACCTACCCTCCCAACCCTCCCACCCTTGCCCCCTCTCCCTCCCCCCACCCCTCGGGGTTTTGGGGCTCATACCAGCCCCTTCTTGGCGGACAAATCTCTGTAATCCAGAAGGTTCGTTCCCATTCTACCCCCCGGGGTCGAGCTTCCCTTGTAACACGGACCAGAAGTAATCCCCTGGCTGATGCGTCTCGTATCTTCCTGTTCGTCTTTTGTTCTTGATTCCTCATCCCTTACCTCTCCCGTTAACTCTCCCGTTTCCCCCACCCTCTCCCTCTATGATTTTTTCTTCTGTGATTTCTGTTTTCCTACTCTCTGCCAATGTTGTTCTCCTTCAGTCCTTGTCTTTTCTTGTCCCCCTCCCATCCATCCCTCCATCTCTGGCATCTGTATGTCCAGTTTCCTGCAGAAGTCCTCTGTTTCTTCTGGGTATCTTAATCTGCCTGACCTCCCCTCTTTCTTTCCTATCAAACATGCTGGGAACCCCCATGAGTAGTTAATGTCCTGTCTTCTCATCTGTTCTGTTAATGGCTTCAATTGTCTTCTTCTACTTCTCGTCTCTTTAGCAAGATCCGCAAACACTTTTACTTCCGTTTCACCATACTTTACTGGATTACTTCTTATTCTTTGCCATATCAGCTCTTTATCTTTGTATTTGTGAAACCGTACTATCACATCTCGGGGTATATCTTTCCCCAGCGTTGGGGGTTTCCTAATTCTGTGAACTCTTTCTATCTCTATCTTTTCTCCTTCAGCCTTTCCCAGGACTGGCCCAAATATTTTGTCCATAACTTCCTGCAGATCCTCTTCTTGGTGGGCATCCGTTGCACTCTCTATTACCCTTTCTGGGATGTCTCGGATCCTCAGATTTCTCCTCCTATCTCGATTCTCCTGGTCTTCTATTTTGTATCTTATATCACGTTGTTCATTCCGAAGAGAGTGTACCTGCTCTTTTAATATCCTTATTTCTTCCCCTTGTCTTTCCATTCTCTCCTCTGTTTCCTCAACCCTTCTGAGGATCTGTCCCAGGTCTGAACGTAAGCCCCCTAGCTCTCCTTTCAGTGAGGTCTCCAGTTTCTGAAACATTTCCGCGATCTCCATTTTTGTTGCTATCGATGTGCTTGGGAGAGGTTCTTCCTCCAAGTCCCTCCCCTTACCTAGTGTTTCGACACCCCCTGCGATTTCTGTTCCCGTCGACTGTCTTTTTTGGGCTCCTTTATTTGTTGATTCTTTCTGTTTAAAGCTGATCATTTTAATCACCGCTGCCAGTGTTAAGTGGTTTGTCTCATCCATGCAAACTGATACATTCTGTTGGACTGCTTGTGAAAAGCAACAGAATTGCTGGCCAGACCACAAGAAAACCAGGAGAAAGTCCAAAAAAGAAAATGAATGCATCCATCACATCAAAGAATTGGTAAACTGCAATATAATAAATGTTTGCTTTTGGGTTTAATACCGCTTTATTGAACCCTCAAAAGTCATTTAATGCCCAACCATGAAAAACCATCAAAAACTACCTTAAAGTTTTAATAAACCCACAACAGTAAAATCTGTCTGTATGTGCAGCATATCATGCTTGTTATATTCACTGTAAGACTTAAGGGGTTAATCCCCTGCATTGTGTAAAAAGGCTCTTTCATGCTGTATGGACAGATCCTTCCCTCCTGCAGGGTCTCTCTTGGCAAGGCCGGATAATACACAGCGAGGGTAGAAAAGCTGCACATTCTCAGTTTAGTCTCTATTGCTGGAGAGAGCATTTCCTTGTTCTCAGAGCTAGCCAGGTCACATGATATTGACATCATACATGTGGGCGTGTATACAGGCTGCAGTAGAAATCTCCTCCTATTTGAACACTCAGCACTCTGGCAGACCCTGCAGTTTATCACTGACCATGGTATACAGATCAGCCAAAAAGGTATATAGTGGCAGAGTTTTAATGTAAAAAGATGGTTTATAAGCTGTGGGCACTGTGTGTGTGTGTGTGTGGCAGATGAGCTATTTTCACATAACTGGGTTTAGTGACACTTTGACTTCACATTTTCAATTGACCCTATGCATTCCACTAAAATGAAATCTACAGATTTTGTCAATTTCCGGGAATGAGAAATGCTAATTTTGCTTGTCTCTGCTGACATGGCAGCAATATTAGTATAGTGTGAAGACACAGACCTGACTTCTCATCTCTGGAATAAAATGTTATTTTTCTTCCTCTACACAGAGTATGCCGCTTTGCTCAGTGTGGAAGTTCTAGGACATTTTGCTTGTTTATGTAAGTGTTTTTGTAATAGCTAATTCATTTAAGCATACAGATACACAGACGGCAGTGGGCTGACCAGCCAACCCACACAGATGTACACCTCCAATTTGGCTTCCTATAACATTCATAAAATATGTCAACACGACTTGGAATTTAGCCACGGTTTATGTTAAACTATTTTTGCTTCCATCGTAGAAGCAAAAAGTGTCCATGTTCTCAAAATTTATGATAGAATAACATAAATAATAATCTTTTTTTTTTATATAAAGGCTTGGACATGTCAGTTCAGGGTTTGTAAAATCTTGTAGCACATTCAAACAAATGCGAAAAGGGAAATAAATATAAAGTGGTGGTACATAGATATTTAACCAATACAGTTATATAATTACCATTATAAAATCCTAATCAATACTTTTTCTATTTACAATAATTATACAATAATATCCTGCAGCATAAAGTTGATACATTTTTTGTAAATTGTATAATTGTCGCAGCAAATATAACACATTCTTTTGCATTTCATTTCAGATAAATATTCAAAGATCATCTCCAGGGGAAAAGAAAAAATGTAAAAGATGTAAACACGGCGGTTCCCCGTTCTGTCAGGCGGCATGTAAGAGATCTACTGATCCCTGTCACTAGGATAAGTGAGGTCTCTTATGCCCCAGGCAGCCCAGCTCCTCACAGTTAGAACACGCCCAGGGAACACAGTTAACCCCTAGATCTCCCCCTGCAGGTTAACCCCTTCACTGCCAGAGACATTTACACAGTAATCAGTGGATATTTACATTTCTGATCGCTGTATAAATGTCATTGATCCCAAAAAAGTGTCAAAAATGTCCGCTGCAATATCATAGTCCTGAATAAAATTGCAGATCGCCACCCTTGCTAGTAGAAAAAAAAAAATAGGCAACTTTTGCGCAAACCAATCAATAAACGTCAATCACAATTTTTTTGACCACAAATATGAGGAATAATATATATCGGCCAAAACTGATGAATACATTTTTTTTTTGGATATGTATTACAGCAAAAAATTAAAAAAATAATTTTTTTTTCTCAAAATTGTCGCTATTTTTTGTGAATAGTGGTGATCAGAAATGAGGCAGAGGTGATCAAATACCACCAAAAGCAAGTCTATTTGCGGGAAAAAAGGGTGCCAATTTAGTTTGGGTACAACGTTGCACGACCGCGCAATTGTCAGTTAAAGCGACCCTGTGCCGAATCGCAAAAAGTGCTCTGGTCCTAATGTGGGGAATCCTTCTGGTCCTTAAGTGGTTAATCAAAAAGACCAATGGTACATATAAAAAGTGTAAAGCATTAGGAGGTGCTCACCAACTCCATCTAAATATGGCTGTGTATATCGATGAGTGTAAGGAACCAGAAGTGAAGGTTGGCCAAGTAGTCCGTGATGTCAGTACCCAGGACCAGGTCTGGCAAACACTGGATCGCACATAGTTGGACTTAGGCAGATGCGGTTTTCCTGCCCAAAGTACTATGATATAAACACAAAATATTACATAGCCAAACCAGCACAAAGTCACCATGTGCTACATCAGTAAGCCCAATCAAAAAGGCAACAAACATACCCAGTCACAAGGACAGGAGACCCTCACCACACAAGGGCCCACCACATACACACATGCATCCACCCACATCAACCGTCCCACACCCTACACAGGCTGACCAACCACCCCAATCAACACCTAGTCTCCCATTGGGAACGGGAAGGGGGAGGGGCACCCAGCACAGACAACTGACAAACAAACAGGCAATCCCTTGATCCCAGCACCTACCTATTCCAACCCATCCCACCCTGCTATTTCCATGGAGGTAGGGCATAGGTACCCACTATACCCCCTGTACCATCCCTGCATGTACATAATGTGGCCAAATCCATTCATAATGACTCATCCACCCCAACACAGACCCCCCCCCCCACACACACAACACCTATTCCCCCACCCCAAACCCACTGTGAACCATAATGACCCCCTCAAGAGTCTTACTGCCATCCAAGCAATTGATATTGGAGCCTCCCATGTAATTTATCAATAGGGCATACCACAATCTGTAGCAATCTACCTTAGGGAAGTTTCTCATCAAGGCACTGCTCACAGCCTCACAGGTGAGGTGTGCTGCCACAATGTGGCCCAACTAGTGACGCCGCCACCACACTATAAATGTACGATTCCACCGGATGTGGGGTTAGCCGAGCCTGGCCAATGTCTAGTGAGAGTGCCCCTGCGTGCGCAATGACCCCCACAACCAACGGAGCAAGAGTGGCACCTGGGACTTTATTGGTCAACACACAGCACCCTCTACCAGCCGGAGGAAAACTCCTGCAAGGTATTGAATGGGAGAGCACAAAGAGTGGCCCTCATCCATCAGGGGCGCCTGAGTGTCTACCAAATGACCCATATATCCAACTAAAACAGCCCATAGGTCAGTCACCTCAATGAACAGCACATGCACATTTCATGACAAGATATTTTACATGAATTCATCACAATCATTGAAATCAAATGTCAATATCGACTAAATAGAAACAGATCTAATCTCCAACAAAAGGATACAGCTAATAGGTCAGTATGTGAAGCTCCCAAGTGGAGAATGTTTAACCCCAAGTTGGCAAAGTTCTAGCTATAAAAATGGTTTAAAAATGAGTGCCATGTTTAACCCAGGAAGTGAAGTTGCCTTTTGATTATATATCTATTTTGCCTCCTGTTTCAAAATTTGGTTCACAGTGGGTTTGGGGTGGAGGAATGGGTGTTGTGTGTGTGTGTGTGGGGGGGGGGGGAGTGTGTGTGTGCGAGGGATGAGTTGTTATGGATGGATTTGGCTACATTAGGTATATGCGGGCATGGTACATGGGGTGTTAGTGGGTACCTGTGCCCTACCCCCATGAAATTAGCAGGGTGGGGTGGGTTGGAATATATAGGTGCTTGGAGCAAGGGATTGCATGTTTGTTTCCTGTCCCCAATGGGGGACTGGGTGTTGATTGGGGTGGTTGGTCAGCCTGTGCAGAGTGTAGGACAGTTGTTGTGGGTGGATGCATGTGTGTGTGTGTGGTGGGTTCTTGTGTGGTGGTGGTCTACTGTCATTGTGACTGGATATGTTTGTTGCCTTGTTGATTGGGCTTACTGATGTAGCACATGGTGACTTTGTGCTGGTTTGGCTATTTGATATTTTGTGTTTATATCATAGCACTTTGGGCATGAAAACCTATGTGCTATCCAGTGTTTGACAGACCTGGTCCTGGGTACTGACACCACAGACTATTTGGCCAACCTTCAGTTTTGGTTACTTACACTCATCGACATACACAGCCATATTTTGATGGAGTTGGTGAATACCTTCTAATGCTTCACCCTTTTTGTATATACCATTGGTCTTTTTGATTAAGATGAATACATATATAGATTGTTATGATTGTAACAATGCTTTTCTTTCAATCTAACAATAATTAGATATATACTGAGCTTCCCTGAAGAAGCGGAGGTACAGCTCTGCAAAATGCATTGGATCACTCTGTATTAATTAACTCATTTTATACCCTTGCTTGAAACAAGTACCAACTATCAATTCTAACTTTGTGTTATTGTTTACACATTGCGACATGTTTTTATACTTTTCTATGTGATTTTAATCATGTTTGTACAATAATAAATACAATTCTTTAATCATACTGACTTTGTGCTCACCTCAGCGACAACCACACATCCAAAGTTCTATTCCATATGGGAGTATATCTCTTTCCAGTTTGTTAGTATCAATTATGATTTTAAATATCACTTTATAAATGTATAAACCCTACAGAGTAAATTCACCACAAACACTAGCTGCTGACTTTTAATAAAAGGACATTTACCTGTCCAGGGATCCCATGCCATGTTTACTGAAACTGATTCTTTGCCAGACATCAGGTCCCAAGCACCGGCATGTTTACTGTGGGCACCCGGCTTTAATCCCTTGCAGCTTCACAGCCAGCTGCCCACTATACATGCATGAGCCATGCTGCATTTTATGAATGGTCTCGCATCCTTCTGGGACCTGTGATGTGTCCCATAAGGTTAGAACTAAAAAAACTCACAATCACTGATACCCAATATGGTGAAAAATCCACATTTTTATGTAGCTTATATGATAGCACTTGGTGTGCTCTTTTAGAGTGAGTGTATTTCTTTGGCCATTTTAATAAACTAGTTATATAGAGAGCACTAGTGGTCCCATTCTGTAACCAACCTATTAGTGTGGTCTACCAGAGGAGGAAAGGTGCCTTCAGTGGAACAGTGGATCATACCCCAAGGAGGGGCAAAAAGAGCTTTCACATTCTGGTCAATAACGTGAGGTGAGCCTTTAATAATAGCACAAGGTGGCTGCATGCGCAACACTGACAGCATTTAAAGGAATTGCACGGTACTAAGAATTTAAATCACATTGGTGGTGGATTCACGTTTGTAAATGGACTTATTTTTTATTTTTTTTACTGTGATTTTTATGCGTTTATTTTTATGTGCAGGGGTCCAACCGGATCAGTTCCTCATCGGCTTCCTACTGAGCATGCCCATGTGGTGCTGCACTTTGTGAATGGTACTTTCTGGAACCTTCTGACATCCCAATAGGCTGTGGGAGGTTGGCGTTCAGGTACCTATCAAAATTAAATCTGTTCTGCAAAAAAAAAAAAAAGAATAATTATTGTGCCAAATGTGGTAGAGGAGGGGGTGGTAGAGGATATAAAGCAGAACTTCCCATTTAGGGTGAAGTTCCACTTTAAAACAATGAAATAAAAAAATCAATCACAAAATACTGCAGGGCTGTCCACAGTATACCACGATATATGCATTTAAAAGATTCATACTGGCCATAAATTTGGGAAATTTTGTAAACTTTTCAACAACTTTTTAATCAAAAATGTTGAAACAAAACAACATAAGCTTCCACGAACAGAAATTAGTCAAAAGTAGTTGAAATGGCTGGAAAAGCGCCCAAGTTTATAAGGGAGGCCATACATAGAGATACTACATAGCCTGCAGTGAAGGGCTAAAAACTGATTTTGGAGACAAGTAAATGCTAATTCTATAGAAAAAAATGTCTATGCTAACATATAATAGATGAGATGGTTACTCAAGAAATTTTCTGTTTTCACCAGAACAACTGTAAGAGGAAGTTTTCTAATTTGCACACTTATTGTAGTGTCTCAAGGGCGGGAAGTTACAGTATATGTGAACCCTCACCTTACAAATGATTGGCAAAACATGTAGGTATGTATGTGTATGTACTGTACTGTATATGAAAAAAATATATAAATACACTTTTTTCTTTTTTTATAAGTTATCAGATAACCTCTGTTCTTAGCTGCATAAGAGGTAGGGGGTATGGAGCAACTGTTATGTGATGAGTCGCTGTGGAAGCCTTTCTCTGAAGTCTATAAGGAGTTGTTCCTGGAAAGGCCGAAGAAACTCATTAAATGTAGGTACAGTTGGATGCCATTAATACCCAATTTTCAAGGGGATGATTGGGATGATATGTGGGACCACCCATTTAGAACTCTGGTGTCGGCTTGGGACTGCTACATTCAATTTAAACTCCATAGAGCTTATTATACTCCAGCAAGAATAGCCACCATATATAGCACTGGCTCGGCGGAATGCTGTACCACCTCTCCTGCTGATTTGATCACATATTCTGTCACTGTCAGCCAATAAGGGAGTTTTGGATGGGGGTCATTTGAACTCTTTAAGACCCGATTTCCCTCCCAGTCCCACTGACCATTCCGGTTTGTATGCTAGGCCTAGTGGAGGAGGTGGCACCACGCAGGACCCAAAGGACCCTCTTTTCACTTTCCCTCTTTTATGCACGTGAGGCCATTCTGTTGTGCTGGAAGTAGCCAGAGGCCCCTTCATTATCTTTTTGGAAGGACATTGTTAACAAAGTTCAGCCTCTATATAAAGCCACATACTTAGGTAGGGGTTGCCCCCAAAAGTTCAAAAAGGTATGGCAGTGTTGGCTTTCAGCCACTCATACCCTTGACTGAATCTTCTCTTTGAGGTTATAGTAGCGGTTCTGATTAATTTATCTGATATGTGAACTGGAGCTACTAGCCCTGGCCAAGGGATCCAACTGAGAAAGCTAATTGTCCTTTTCCACTTTCTTATGCATTTTATGGAATATTGCACTAATGGGAAGGGGAGAGGGGGGATGGGGGTTGTGTTTCTTTTGTAGCTAGCTAGTTTTTGTTTGTTAGTTAAGCTCACTGTCCTGATGAGATTTATCACCAGATTGTACTTTGTTTTTTACTGTTTGTAAGGTTTCTTATGTCAGAAAATGTTTAATAAAAATAATTTTCCAAAAAAAAAAAAGAGGTAGGGGGTGTGTCAGCAGGAGGCAGAGATAGCAAAACATGGATCTTCCCAGTGAAGAGCTGTGAAGAGGGGCGTGTCAGCACAAGTCTGACCATTGGAGGACAGGAAGGGTATGCTCCCAGCACAACCAGAAAACTGACTATGCTGGGATGGACGTACATGTATGCCTAGAGTGGTTAGTTTGAAATAGGAAAGCAGGGGACTGGCAGGTTCACCAGGTATTTCACACAAAGGAAGAAATACAAAGAGAACAGGATACTTTTTAACACAAGTACATTGAACAACACGCACATGTCAAAATATGAACTGTTGGGGTAACTACTCCTTTAAGGGACAAACCAAAAAAAAAAATTACATGGCCATTCTTTATCCCCAATAAACAAAACAAAGTTTTACTTATAATTTGTAAAAATATTGTACCTAAGTAAAGTAATACAGCAACCCAAAAGAAATATCAAACAAAAAAAAGATTGCCTCCATTTCACGTGGAATTCTTGTTTGTTATAAGCTGACATCCAAAACAATGAAGCTGGCTGTGTATTCAGGGGTCAGTGGGGCAGAGTTAATGAAGATATATGTTTACATGGAAACACTTTCGATACAAAATAAATCATCAGTTCCCTACAATGCAACACATGGTCCCTGCACTAAATTATGACCTGATTAATGATTCCAAGAGTCTGTCTAGTTTAACATTTAGAAAAACTCACTAATAAGCTAATGAGCCCTTCACTCGCTACAATGTCAGGTAAGTTTCAATTATTAGGTCATTTCAATTATATATAAAGGAGAGTTCATTTATTTGTGTTGGACGATGCAAAACCAGAGGCGCATTAAAGTTTGATATTGCTTGGTGTAAATAGCCTAAGACACTTCAAAAAATGAAGGTGTTCATTGTAAAGTTTATTTCCCCTTACATGATAACACCAAAAAATGATGATGGACTTTACTGGTACAAATGGGATGCACAAGCCAAGTCAACAAATAATTTTATTTTAGTTAAAATCACATTTTTAAAAAGAGCATCTCCAAAAAGATTTTTTGAGAGTCCTGGATACAAAAGACCCACACAAAGTAATTTATACTACTCAGTTCATGTATCAACCCTATAAGAGTAGCCCAGAGATTAGAGGCCGACACGTTTCGCTTTTATTGATGCCTCAGGACCTTGTAGCCTTGGACGTGGGGATGAGTAGTGCATTGCTCTCAAGGCGTAGAAAATGTTGGAGGACAATAGTGGATAACGGCAGCCCCCCAGGTGGACACTTACATGGACCAGCCACAGGATACCAAATCAGAGTACCTGAATTAACTTTGCTACCACTGCTGAATTAGCCAGACACAGATATATATCCATAATTCAGCGGTGGTGACAAAGTCAAGAAATGAGTAGTATAAATTACTTGTGTGGGCCTTTTGTCTCTAGGACCTTCAAAAAATCTTTTTGTAGATGCTCTTTTTAAAAATGTGATTTTAACTAAAATAAAATTCTTTGTTGGCTTGGCTTCTGCATCCCATTTGTACCAGTAAAGTCCAATCATAATTTTTTGGTGTTATCATGTATAGAATATATGGATGAGTTTTTTTTTTGCATTTAATGTTATTTCCCCTTAATAGATACACTCCCACCTACCTGCCTGGGCTTCTGTATTTTTTCTTGACATTGCTCAAGTGCTCTGGGGCCCCCCTGCTACCAAAAACATCCCTGTTGACAGTAATCTAGTGTTCATTTGAGCTGCACATAGATCTGCAGTTTTCTTATCTTCAAAGCACTGTGTCCCGTAGCTGTCTCCTGTTCAGGTCCTCTGTTATTAGCCTGACAAGTTCTCCGTCACATATGATAAAAGCGGCCAGAGTTTTGTGTTGGGGAGGTTGCTATAAATAGATTAACAGAGCTCTGAACTATACAATGAATAGAGCTAAGAGTCTCTACCTTTGAAGAGAGGGGGTGTGTGCCTCCAATCAGCTGTCTTGGCTGTATGCCCAGGCTTCACTGCAATGATAACCAGGAAGAGAAAATCTCCTAACACAAAGTGCACTTTCTAAAGGATATATACAGATGAAGAGAGCAGATACACATGTAAGATTTATGTAGGGAGATTTGTTCTCTGTGTGTCATCTGAGGCTTTTCACTTCATTGGGTATACAGGTGCTGGTCATATAATTAGAATATCATCAAAAAGTTGATTTATTTCACTAATTCCATTCAAAAAGTGAAACTTGTATATTATATTCATTCATTACACACAGACTGATATATTTCAAATGTTTATTTCTTTTAATTTTGATGATTAGAACTGACAACTAAGGGAAATCCCAAATTCAGTATCTCAATAAATTAGAATATTGTGAAAAGGTTCAATATTGAAGACATCTGGTGCCACACTCTGATCAGTTAATTAACTCAAAACACCTGCAAAGGCCTTTAAATGGTCTCTCAGTCTAGTTCTGTAGGCTACACAATCATGGGGAAGACTGCTGACTTGACAGTTGTCCAAAAGACGATCATTGACACCTTGCACAAGGAGGGCAAGACACAAAAGGTCATTGCAAAAGAGGCTAGCTGTTCACAGAGCTCTGTGTCCAAGCACATTACTAGAGAAGCGAAGGGAAAGAAAAGATGTGGTAGAAAAAAAGTGTACAAGCAATAGGGATAACCGCACCCTGGAGAGGATTGTGAAACAAAACCCATTTTGTTTACCCATTACCCAAGTAATCTATCTCAGGATGCAGGATCAGGTCTTAAAATGTCTCAAATCTGTCCCTCAAGCTTTCAGCTTCCTTTCCCTACACTAACCCAAGGAGCATGTGACTGCAGTACTGTGACTCCAGCTTATAAAGAGGCTGGGTCACATGATGCACTGGCCAATCACAGCCATGCCATTAGTAGGCATGGCTGTGATGGCTTCTAAGGGCAAACCAGTGAAACGCTTGTTGATTGGCTGCCCTGCAGCTTCTCAACACGTGGAGTAAAATAGCAGAACCCCGGACCGAACCCGAACGATTTTTGAAATGTCCGGGTCCGTGCCACGGACACCCGAAAGTTCGGTACGGACCCGAACGTTACAGTCCGGGTTCGCTCAACACTAGTCTTAAGTAGAGTTGAGCGGACACCTGGATGTTTGGGTTCGGCGGGTCCGGCTGAACTTCGCAAAAAAGTTTGGGTTCGGTACAGAACTTGAACCCGGACCCCGAACCCTATTGACGTCAACTTCAAAAAAAGTCGAACTTTTCGGCACAAAAATGGCTGTAAAAAAGTCCTGGCAAGTGCTAGAGGGCTGCAAAAGGAAGTAAAATGGGGGTAAGAGTAGGACAAGTGCTCTACAAAAAAATGGGGATAGGGAAAATAACTTAAAATCAAATAAAAAAAATAAAAATGGGAAGGGGGGTGGATGTGGAGTAGGAGCCTAGAGGTTGACTAGGCTGTGACCGTGGCAGTGTAGGTGGAAGTGGCGGTGGTGGAGGAGGAGAAGGAAGAGGTAGCCAACACTTTTTGTTGTTTGTTTGGTTTTTTATTCTAATTCTAATTGGGGTAGCCCCCAAAATATTGAGGCATATTCATAAAAACACGTATACCAATGGCTGTGTGAGGCCGGTCTAATCTGTCCCTTACAGCAACAGCAGGAACCTGACCCTATAGGAGTAGGCGATGATTTTAGAACAATAAACTGTCCCTTACAGCAACAGCATGAACCTGACCCTATAGAAGTAGGTGATGATTTTAGAACAATAATCTGTCCCTTACAGCAACAGCAGGAACATGACCCTATAGGAGTAGGCGATGATTTTAGAACAATAGTATGTCCCTTCCAGCAACAGCAGGAACCTGACCCTATAGAACTAGGAGATGATTTTAGAACAATAATCTGTCCCTCAAAGCAGTAGACTCTACCTAGTCCAGAATCAGATCGTTCTGTAATGCAGGATGAGATCTGCAATCTGTCCCTCAAAGCAGTAGTAGTAGTAATCTCTACCTAGTCCAGAATCAGATCATTCTGTAATGCAGGATGAGATGTTATTATATCTGCAATCTGTCCCTCACAGCCCCGGCAGCATCCTTTCCCTAAACTAGCCTGAGAGCATGTGACATGCAGCACTACGTGACTCCAGCTTATGCAGAGGCTGGGTCACATGATCCACTGGCCAATCACAGCCATACCATTAGTAGGCATTGCTGTGATGGCTTCTAAGGGCAAACCAGTGAAATGCTTGTTGATTGGCTGCCCTACAGCTATTCAACAGGCGGGATGAAATACCCGCACCCAGAACCCAAACCCAAACTTTTTTCAAATGTCCGGGTTCGGGTCCGGGTCACGGACACCCCAAAGTTCGGTACGGACCCGAACTTTACAGTTTGGGTTCGCTCAACTCTAGTCTTAAGTAATATTCTAATTTTCTGAGATACTGAATTTGGGATTTTCCTTAGTTGTCAGTTATAATCATCAAAATGAAAAGAAATAAACATTTGAAACATATCAGTCTGTGTGTAATGAATGAATATAATATACGTTTCACTTTTTGAATGGAATTAGTGAAATAAATCAACTTTTTGATGATATTCTAATTATATGACCTGCACCTCTATGTGAGGGTTTACATCCACTTTAACCACTTGCCAACCACCGATCGGCATCTGGCGGCGACAGAGTGTCCCTGTAAGGCAAAACGCGGTCATACGACGGCGGCTGCCAGATCGCGCTCACTGTGTCCGGGGAGGGCCAGGGAGCGGGTGCGGCGGCCTCGATCGCCCCCGGCTACCCGCGATGCCCCCCCGAAGTGAAAGAACGGAGGTCCGTGTAAGTAAACACGGACCTCCGTTCTGTGAGAGGGGGAAGGACTGTGATCACAGCCTTCCTCTACATGGAGGCTGTGATCACTTCCCTTCCCCTGTTAGGGCAGCCCAAACACAGTTAGAACACGCCCAGGGAACATAGTTAACCCTTAGAGCGCCCCCTGCAGGTTAACCCCTTCACTGCCAATGACATTTACACAGCAATCAGTGCATTTTTATAGCACTGATCGCTGTATAAATGCCAATGGTCCCAAAAAAGTGTCAAAATGTTCCGACATGTCCGCCCCAATATCGCAGTACTGCTAAAAATCTCAGATCGCCGCCATTACTAGTAAAAAATTAAAAAAAAATAAAAACCCCAGAAATGAATTCTCATCATCCGTAAACACGACCACTTTTGCGCAAACCAATCAATAAACACCGATTGCTATTTTTTATATATTTTTTTGGATTTGTATTTTAGCAAAAAGTAAGAAATTTGGGTTTTTTTGCAAAATTGTCGCTATTCTTTTGTTTATAGCGGCGATCAGAAATGACGCAGCGGTGATCAAATACCACCAAAAGAAAGCTCTATTTGTGGGGAAAAAAGGACGCAAATTTCATTTGGATACAACATCGCACGACCGCGCAATTTTCAGTTAAAGCGACGCAGTGCCGAATCGCAAAAAGGGCTCTGGTCCTAAAGTGTGAAATCCTTCCGGGGCTGAAGTGGTTAAAGCTTTAAATATAAAACTTGAATTTCAAATTTAAAGATTTAAAGTGTAATATCTAACAATAAATTATCTTATTTGCTCTCTTTTGGTCTGTTAAGTGCATCATTGAAATAATTTTAGTGAATCTGTTGGACAAAACAAAAAAAAAAAGCTGTTCATCCAGCTAGAAATACTGTAAACTGTCTGTGCTCTCTGTCCTGGACTTGAGTTAGCATTGTTCCCTGTTATCTCAATGGACTACATAACACCTCCCCATGTAATGGAGAAGAGGTGCTATGTAGTCCTAACACACTCACACTGCTCAGTATGCTTTTCAACCTAGAACAGGAAGTGTGTTACTTTAACCATTCCAGCTTTGGAAGGTTTACCCTTCTTCGTGACCAGACCATTCTTTTATAAGATTATTATTCAATACGGCACTGTGTTACTTTAACTGACAATTGCATGGTCAAGTGGCACTGTACTCAAATAAAGTGTTTGTCCTTTTTTCCCCATAAATAGAGCTTTCTTCTGGTGGCATTTGATCACCTCTGTGGTTTTTATTTTTTGCACTATAAACTAAAAAACCCAATATTTTTTACTTTCTGCTATAAAACATACCCAATTAAAAAATAAAAAAAATCAAATTTCTTCATCAACTTAGCCCAATATGTATTCTGCTACATATTTTTTGTAAATCAAATCCCAATAAGCGTATATTAACTGGTTTGCGCAAAAGTTATAGTGTCTACAAACTATGGGATATTTTTATTTATTTATCTTTTCTTTTTTTTTTCCTTACTAGTAATGGTGGCGATCAGCGACTTATATTGGGACTTCGATATTGCGGCGGACAAATTGGACACCTAACTGACAGTTTTGACACTTTTTGGGGACCAGTGACACTAATACAGTGATCAGTGCTAAAAAATGTGCGCCGTCACTGTACTAATGACAGTGTCAATGAAGAGGTTAACATCAGGGGCGATCAAAGGGTTAAATCTGTTCCTAGGGAGTGCTTACTAACTATGGGGTATGTGCTTTGACTGGGGGAAGGTAAAGATCTGTGTTCCTACTTAGCAGAAACACAGGATCAGTACATTCCCCTCTCACAGAACAGTGGTCTGCCTTGTTTACAATGGCAGACCCCCGTTCTGCCTGCCTCCCTAACGATCTGCAGGACCCGCTCATTGGCTTCCTCTTTGTCCAATCACAGCGGGAGCGTGTCGCTGACGGCACACGCCCCAGACCTGGAGGTATCAGATCACGCACTAGTCACGTGAGCTGACACAGAGGGGCCTGTTGCAGTATATGTGCGTGAGGCAGTCTGCAAGTGGTTAAGCTACCCCCACATAAGGCTCTTTTCAGCCTTGTGGTTGTTGGGCAGCGTTCCTTGTCACTCCTGTAAAAGCAGAAAACAGGGAGGGGTATAGAAAGTGCCACTGTCTAAGTGTAGTAGTATTAGGAAAATTAATAAAAAAGTGGATAAGTATTGCACTCACATATACATGCATAAAACACAGCATATTAATATGTTCAGTGTAGACCCTAACGGGTGTCAGCTTCTTAAGAATACTCAGATTCATATAAAACAACTAGAAAGAGGACAGAGGGGAAGCGCACCACTCTCAGTGTAGTATTAATAAAAGACAATATACAAACAATTAATTATGAGATACACTCAAATGAAGGTAGTGTAACATGGGCATTATCCAATGTGTCTAGCAGATGGCGTCCTTCTGATGGTCTTCAATGGAGATGTATGGAGGGTGGATGGGAAAGTAATAGGCCTCATACACACAGGGTTTTTTGACGTCGCGTTTTTTTACGTTTTTTGCAGCTCTCCATGTTAATCAATGGCCCCATAAAAACGCTGACGTTTTTGAGCTATAGAGGGCGTCGGCGTTAGTGAGCTGTAAATAGAATACGGGACCAGTGCGTTCCGAGGCTGTAGCGTTTTTGACGCTGAGCTGGCAAAACGCTCACCAATGCGCATTGACGCCGTAGGGCATTAATTGGCATTTTTGACGCCAGCGTTTTCAGGTTAAAAAATGGCAGAGGAATGTTTTTTTTTTAAAAAAAACCACCTATTGACGCCGACGCTCACTAATGCTCAATAACGCTCATTAACACCAACGCCAACGAAAATGCAGAATTTTGCCTGATGCTGGACCCGACATTTTGCTAATACACCGGTGGTATGAGGCCTTACTGGTGGATGGTCCCCTCAGTGGATTTAAAAATACAGTGTCAAAAAAAACAAAGACTAAAGGGATAGTGGGCCACTCTAAGTGTAGTATTATTTATTAAATAAAAAGATAAATAATAAAAATGCACTCATATTTAGTAAGTAGAGCAACAGGCAATATACCAAAAACTTCCAGCCGCTGGCATTATATCATGAGTCCCAATGGACAGTATGTAAATCCTGTATTATAATAATAATAATAATAATAATAATAATAAAAGTCTGTCCTGGATGGTCATAGGTGGTAAGTATGCCAAGAAGCACTATAGTTTTTCATAGAACCAGGAAGAGCCCACACTGGTATGTATGATTGGAGGCCACTATGACTGTCAGGAAGCAGGATCACTGGCCAGGGGGCCGGCCATGGTGACATCACACATTGGGCAAGAGTGGGCAAAGCTACATGTTTCAGGGTGGTGTCCCCTTTGTCATGTCTTCTCACTCCTTTTAGCGCCTTGCATTGAACTGAGTACTTCTTCCCCTCTGTTGTGAGCCAAGATGAGGAATATCATGTGGGCTTTGGTAGCCTGAAGTGTGTGTTTCCCCTTGGGGGAGCATGGGGACTGTGCCCTAATGGGAGGTAAGGCTAACTAAAGGCACCTCTCTTTGGCAGAAGGGCAGGGACACTTTCCACTATGTATTGTGGGCACAGGCCCCCCCCAACTCTTATATTAAGCAAGAGCAGTTATCACCGGAAGGACTGTTGTAATTTTAAGTGTTACCAAAATAAAGCTGGCAGCATTGTGCAGATACTTTATGAATCTCATATTCTTCTGTGTAGTGGGGAATTATGAGCATGGATTTGTGTTGGTGGAAAAAGAAGGCACTGAGTGAGCAGGTAAAGCTGGCTGGAAGGTGGAGCTGTGTTACAGTTAGACCAGGCTAGACATTTCCCAGAGCTTCCAATAATGTAGTTTATGTATTGGCGCCTTGTAAGGGATGAAATCTCTAGGGGAGCCCATTCAAAGGAACTTTCACTCATCCATCACTCCATTCTGCCATCGAGAGCAAGGGGAAACCCCTGTGTAAGCTACAGCTTATTGGAAGTAGTTTGCGCTTGGTTTTGGACTCTCTGTGTGATAGTGCTGTTAAATGAAGTGAGTAACATACTCCACCACACCCAGAAGTATGGATGTAACTCCTTAAAGGCTAAGTTCACTTTAGGTCATGACACAGGAAGGAGTTGACCAGCTGATCTCATTAGCACACACCCTACATCATCTACCCTTAGCTGATCAACTCCGTCCTATGTCATGGCCTAAAGTCTGTCCAGGAAGTAAGGCAGAAGTAATGAAGCAGTGTGTTTAAACTGCTATGAAGAGAGTGAGGTCAGCCTGTTTAGAAAAAATGAAAGCTGTTTTATTTTGCAAAATACGTTCATTAATGCTATATTGGTACATAGGAGAGCTGGAACTTTAAAAAGAATAAAAAAGGTGAACTTAGCCTTTAAGCTCCCAGCGCTCAAAAAAGCAGTGGGGAAGCAAATGTATTGCATTTCCCAATTGATTTGACAGGTGGTGCCTACTCACTGTTTGCTTTAACCCATTGAACCCGCACTTGAAAGGGTTGTGACAGGGGGTATAATTTCTGCCACAGCCAGGAGACAAACCATTGTGGCCATGACATGTGTACACCTTCGGCCACTGCCTCGGTAGCTAAAGGGGGGAGCGGCTGGGCAGTGAAAACACGACTCAACCATGGAGTTTTACTGCCCCTCAACTGCTAGTGTGAACAAGCCCATAGAGAATCACATGTCCTACACTGTGCCTGCACAGAAGCTGGGAGACCTTCAAGAAAAGCCTCAAGACACATAGTTGTGCATGTGTGCAAACACAATTTTTAACTTGCAAAACTGTTTCCCCTAAAAAAAACTTTAGTTATGTGTTAAAGCGGAACTTCACCCTAAAGGAGAAGTTCTTCTTTCTGCCCCCTCCTCTTCTGTTTTGGGTACTTTTTTGGAAAGGGGGAGCAGGAACCTAGTTTTGACAGTTGGACTTCCAGTTGGATCGATGTGGAGATTCACCGGAAGTTCTCCTCCCCCCACCCACAACCTTTTGGGACACTTATAACGAACATTGATATGGCACAATATAAACAAAAGCATATATACGCAATTCATACAATCACCCCACCCCCCCCAAAAAAAAGTCCATAAGGTCCATTTACAAAAGTGATTCCACCATCAATGGTTTTGAGTTTTTGGAGTTCTAACCTTGTGGGAGACGTCACAGGTACCAGAAGGCTGCAAGACCAATCATAAAATGCAGAGTGGCTCATGCATGTGCAGTGGGCAGCTGGCTATGAAGCCACAGTCAGGTGCCAACAGTAAACATGCTGACGCGTGGGACCCGATGACTTTTGAAGAACTGGTTTGAATGAGCATGGCGCTGGACCCCTGGACAGGGGAGTGTCCTTTTATTGAAAGTCAACAGCTACAGTATTTGTAGCTGCTAACATTTAATTTTTTTCAAACAGGGTGAAGAACCGCTTTAGAGCCCAACTTTGGGAAACTTGAAAACTCTCCCTTGCACTAGGGCTGTGCCTGCACTGTGAGGGTTAATTGCTCGTTTAGGACTAGGAGGCATAGAAAAGACACAACGCTGGAGCAAGAGAGGACTCATGTAAGGATCATGCATGGTGCAGGCATTGAAAGTTTTTTTTACCTTAATGCAGAGAATGCATTAAGGCTAGGTTCACATTTTTGCAGGTGTGGGAGTGCATGTAAATTGCATGCTTTCCTGCTTCCACATGCAGCTGCACACAAGACGCGCTGCTTTAAGAAAATGTGCAGGGTTGCCAATACATCTTAATGGCACCCCCATACACTGAAAAACGTTGTGTGGTTTCTCACACATGGAAATGCATGGTGCCAAAGCACCGTATGGTTTCTGTGTGGCTGCGTTTTGAAAAAGGTGCAGGGACTTGTTCATGCAGGAAATGCAGGCACAGCAGCCCATTCAAATTATTAAGCTGCCGTGCTCAGTGCTCACACAAACGTTGCACACAGAGTCACATTGATGTTAACCTAGGGTAGATAAAAAAATGTTTTTATGGACCAGCATACCTAAAATACCTATTTATAGGGAAATAGAAGTAATCAAAAGTCATAATCTTCCTCCTGATGATTTAAAGCATTGCACACATAGCGTAGTTTAATAAAAGTTACCATTCTGTGTGTCCATAAAGTATGAGAATTATTAGAATCCAGAACCAGACGGTAAGCAATCTGTGTTTAACACTATTACAACATTCCAATATTCCTTATAAGAGAGACCCAAAGGCCCATTAGCTCAAAACAAATTAAATACAACAATTTATATTTGAAATCTTTAGTACACTGAGATGTTCTGTTTATTTTTTCGGTCCCATGAAATGTCATTTAGAAAAGCAATTTTCAGGCTATGATAAGTCAATATTGGTATTGATAAAACAATATTAAAATCTCTGTGACAACTTCAGTTAATTCTGTAAATATTTCTTTCATTGTAAACATGACTTTCTTTTCTTCTTGCTAATACAAATGAGTTGTCGCAATCAACAGATAAGAAAGATGAAGAAGTGTGCATGTGTGTCCAAGGAAGGCAAAAGAAAATATAAACCATCTGATTAGTATAATGCTTCATAATATAAACAGTTGTATTTCCTTCAAATAACAATGTTTGACAACTAGAAGGTTTATTTGATAAGGCAGCTAGAAGTGCAATGAATATGAGCAAAGTGCTGTGATCAACCAGCCAGAATTCACCCCAAGCTAATCTGACCGGGCAAACCAAAACTTGATTGGCTGCTATGAGTTTTGGCAGTCAAATCAATTTGCACAAAACTGTCACAACCCAACATCGTTGCAACATTTTATCTATTATGTTTATTTAAAAATTGTTGATTTCCTTTTAATCAGGTAAATATAAAATTTTACATATTTACGCAAATCTCATCCTTACCATTTGAAGGCTGCAGCAAAAGAAGAAACATTCTCCAGCTTTTCTTATAGCTGTCTTATTAAAATTACCTGAATATTAGATATACGAATGTTTGCCTTAAGATCGCCATACACAGAGCAAATTTTGCTAGTTCCTGATGGACAGGATGAAATTTGCAAATTGGGTGGCCATGGCCTCCTGACATCCCTTGATTGAAAAAAAGAGCCTGGCAGAAAATAGTTGGCCGAACAGCATCTGCATTCAATCAGATGCACTGTGTGGGTAGTTATATACATATACATGTGCCATCGAGGCTACACATGGTGAGGGGCTCCAGGATTTATGACTGATATGGAGAAAATAAACTTTTCTCAAAATCATAATAAGTCCTCCTATAGGTCCTGGAGCCCAAAGGCTTTGTAGAACTTTAGGTGGGAATATGCCTCTAAGTCCACATTTTACCTGATAGCCAGGACTCATTATTAGTCTCAGCTGTGTACAGGCCTTTATATACACTATATTGCCAAAAGTACTGGAACACCTGCCTTTACACATACAACAAGTTTAATGGCATCCCAGTCTTAGTCCGTAGGTTTCAATGTTGAGTTGATCCACCCTGTGCAGCTATAACAGCTTCAACTCTTCTGGGAAGGCTGTTCACAAAGTTTAGGAGTGTGTCTATGGGAATGTTTGACCATTCTTCTAGAAGCGTATTTGTGAGTCTCCACTCTCATTCATCCTAAAGGTGTTCTATTGGGTTGAGGTCGGGACTCTGTGCAGGCCAGTCAAGTTCCTCCTCCCCAAACTCGCTCATCCATGTCTTTATGGACCTTGCTTTGTGCACTGGTCCAAATCATTTGGTGGAGGGGAGATTATGGTGTGGGGTTGTTTTTCAGAGGTTGGGCTGGGCCCCTTAGTCCCAGTGAATTGAACTCTTAAGGCGTCAGCATACCAAGACATTTTGGACAATTTCATGCTTCCAACTTTGTGGGAACAGTTTGGGGATGCACAAGGCAAGGTCCATAAAGACATGGATGAGCGAGTTTGGGGTGGAGGAACTTGATTGACCTGCACAGAGTCCTGACCTCAACCTGATAGAACACCATCGGGATGAATTAGAGTGGAGATTGCGAGCCAGGCCTTCATGTCCAACATCAGTGCCTGACCTCACAAATCCGCTTCTGGAAGAATGGTCAAACATTCCCATAGACGCACTCCTAAACCTTGTGGACTGCCTTCCCAGAAGAGTTGAAGCTGTTATAGCTGCAAAGGGTAGGCCAACTCAATATTGAACCCTATGGACTAAGACTGGGATGGCATTCAAATTCATGTGCGTGGAAAGGTAGGTGTCCCAATATTTTTGGCAATAAAGAGTATGTGAACTGACCAATGCTCAGGGCTTCCATCTGTCTATGTGAGCCTGCTGCTGGGTGAAAAAGCTGACTGCTAGCAGGACCCTGATATGAGCTTAAATGCTTAAATGCAGGCAGTGCCTTAAAGTGGTTGTATACTCTCCTATCATTTTCAGCTAAGGAAGCTGACATCTTAGCCTCTGTTTAATCTGCAACTGCCATGATGATGCACATGTGATCATCTATGACACCAGCCATTGGATGGTTTGCTAGTTTGGTTGAGAGCACAATCAAGGAGACAGCTGGCATTTCCAGCATGCCGGGAATATTAACTCTTTTTTGACACTATCAAATCGATGGGTAGACAACCACTGAGACTAACATCTTGTGAATATAGGGGTGATTGTATAAAACAACTTTTGTTGCAAATGCTAACCAACAGCAGACTAAGCAGCTATTGCAAGAGAAAATCCTTTTATCTGCCCACAGCTGTAACTGCTGACTAAAACCCATCTGGGACAGCAGCAAGTGAACCTATCTCTACAGCAGCAGATATAGGCCCTGTCAAAGCAATAGATTATGGCACAGGGGCCAGTATATACACCTTGACAGTCTGGTGGCGAGCACTCTACCAGAATTGTCCCTGGAGGATAGAGGATGATGTTGCCTACCATAACATTTCTGAGCGTGTCACAAAACATGAAAAAACTACCCAAAGAGCAGGGGGTTGAGGTGGTTACATTCTTTTTTACAACAATGGAGTCTCGAAAGACTAACTTTACAACTTCAGAATGCCAAGGATTACCCTAAACGTGAGAAATTCTAGCCAGGCATGGAGTTACCATGACCGTCCAAGCACAGCATGTTCTGACATAGAAATTTGCACCTAGAAAGCTTGCAAGGTACCAGATGTGTGATTTCTCCCCCTTACAAACAAGTTGCTGTAACCAGAGGTACTCAGTTCTGCTCAGGTTGTAGAGTGAGTGGTTTTGCAACCGTTACTTCAGAGCCTTGCTGTTTAAGATACAGTGGCACATTAGACATACAGACCCCAAGAGTGTGGATGAGCTAGGGTCCCCTGTGAAGTGACAGACTGCTAACAAGGACTAGTGATGGATATCATACAGTATTGCGTGTGGTGATGGTTGCTCATCTATGCCCCAATGATGTCAAAGAGCAAAAATAGCCGGCACTTCTGGTGGTCTGGTCCTCAAAATCTTTATTCCATATCAAGATTAAAATACAGGAACACGCAGACGCGTTTTGGCACTTGGCCTTGTTCACAGCATGTTCAGCAATGACATACAACATTTATATATATATATACAAAGGAGGATGATCCCAACAGTCTCTCACCAATCTGACAGATGATTAGTAATTGGGACAAGCTGTGAGACATCATTGGATACACATGGTTGCCTGATGTATACCCCTCGTCACCAATCAGACTAAAAATGAGAATATACAAGTAAATATAAAGATGTTATTAAAATTGAACACCAATACAAAAATACATAAAGATATATAAGGTAAGGGAAGCAGTACATCAACGGAGAAAAAGGTCCACATCATATTTGTGATTCATCCCATGTGGAATTCTAGTGCACAAATTAAATATCCACCAGACCTCACATCCTAGTAACTTATGGTGAATGTCCCCACCCCTAGATGGCTTTTTAACTTTCTAAACCATAGAACGTAAAGGAAGCCATATTGCCCTGATGAATGTGCTTAAAGTGTTTGGATACATTTGAAAGCCTCTTATCTGATTCATAGGAGGCACCCCAATGATGTCACATCTGATAAAACGCGTAGGGGGGAGCAGGAGCGCTGATGTCACCACACACACTGTCTTCAGCTGATCGGGTTCCCAAACGGAATTTGTTCTCTTTACAAAACAGCTGCTGTTACATACACATTTGAGTTGTTAATCAGAAATATAAAAAATACCTGATCATTTCAGACAGGTTATCTAATTGGTTTTAAACTGATTTACACTGTTGGGAGCGTTCCTTCTTTTGTCTTTCACATGCTATTTTTATGAGGCTGATGATTGTGTGAAACCAGTGGATCTATATATCCAAACTCTTTATTACAATCCAGGCATTGGGGGTCATTGCCTTCTGGAAAGCATCGATTGTAAACTTATTGGTGGTGTCAATCTCACTGTAAAGTTTTACTAGAACATTGCTCTTTCCCTGGTTTCTCTCTTTGCACGTGCGCGTAGTTACTGAACTGGGCTGGGGCCTTCTCTGGATTGAACTAACTACATTTATATTTATCTATAAATTCACATTAATTGTGTGGCACATTTATTGCTTGAACTGTGCTTTTATTGTTTGCACTGTGTGTTTGATATTTTCACAGTACTGTAATATTAACACTGATAATTAGGTGCATTTTTACAATTGCTGCATGATTTTGCTCTATCCCAATACTGATTAGCGCAGCATAGGTCACTATTTGCCAAGCCTATACTTGCAGCACACCTAGGAAATGAGACTGAAGGGCAAGTATGTCTTATTTCAATAGAAATACACATGATGGAGGCATTATTAGAATCCTGAAGCCATATTGCCTTGGTTTATACCAGTTTGGTGACCCTGCTAAGTATACATGGCAACACTAAAGACTACCCTACTGCAGTGCTCATAGTGAAGGCACTTAATGGAACTGAAACTGTAATAACAGGCTGTGATTTTTCGATGGTTCAAACTTTTTATTGAGAAGAAACAACAGCATTACAGAGAAATGCATCATTCATCCAGGAACATACCCAGGTCAAACACGACATATATGGACAAGTGGGCTAGATTAGAAGGGTCTGAGCCATAGTTGCCCTGTAACATATTGTGAGGAGGGGGGGAGAAGATGGGGCAGGGTTACCCTATGGGTGAGAAAGGTCTTATGGACTGTAATTCCCCACCTCTAGGGCTGAGGGTTAGACTCGGGCCTGGTAAGTGTCCGTCCGAGAGTCAGAGGCGTCCTGAAGGTGAAGATTTGGGGTTGTCGTTCTGTAGAAAAAGAAAAGAGAAGTGGGATAGAAGAGAGTAGAAAGGCTCAAGAATGGGGAGATAAGGGGGGGAGGGTAGAACGGTCCCAAGATGGGGGAGAGAGAAGAGGAGAAGGAAGGGGAAGAGTTAGGGGGGGTGGCAGATCTGGGGAGGGCCGGTCACGTGAGTTTCAGTGTCAAGGTTGGGGTTCTGCTAAGACAGTGTGAAGTGATTCATCGGGTGTTCAGGGTCGGAAGAGGGAAATGTCAAAGCCCGGGGGGCAATATGAGTTAGCCATGGGATCCAGATGCGTTCATGTCGGACAAGCTTATCGGTTAACATGGCTTCAATTCTGGCGTGAATCATGGCCTTCGTGACCCTGTTTTTGGTTTCAGCGATTGGGAGCTGTGGAGATTTCCACGCATGAGCGATGGTTTGTTTTGCCGCCGTGGTGACCTGCAGGAGAAGCTTAAATTGAGATTTGAAGAGTTCTGTGGGTTTCAGGTTTAATAGTGCTGTCTTGGGGTCAGGGGCTATGGGACAGCCCATAAGTTTGGTGATAATTTTGAATATTTGGGCCCAGAATCTTTCTACGATCGGGCAAGTCCACCATATGTGCAAGTGGGTTCCAGCGTCTGGGCAGCCCCTGAAGCAGAGCGGGGAGTAAGAGGGTAAAAACATGTTTATTCAGGCGGGGACTAGGTACCATCTCATGAGGACTTTGTAGGAAGTCTCAAGAGCCACAATATTCTGGGATGAGGATTTCGTGGAGTCCCAAATCTCAACCCAGTCTTCTGGAGCGATAGACTGCTGTAGGTCTTTTTCCCAGGCCTTAACATAGGGGATCTGTGGAGCAGGTAGGGGGTCAAGCAGGAGGGCGTAAAGGGTGCATACGGTGCCCCTGGCGTGGGGGTCAGTTTTGCAAAGGTGTTCGAATGGCGAAAAGGTGGGCAAGGAGGAGTTGGTGCGTACGTGCGGGGTGAAAAGGTGTTTAAGTTGCAAGTATCGGAGTAGTTCGGAGCTGGGGAGCTGATGTTGCTCTTGGATAGTGGGGAACGTTTTGACAGTGTGGGGGGTAGTGAAGGAATGAGCCCGTAGGAGGCCTGCCTCAATCCATCTGTTAAACGAGGCTGGAGACGACCAGGCTGGGTAGAATGAAGGATTTTTGAGGAAGGATAACATGGGATTGTGAGGGGATTGCAGGCCTGCTTTAAATTTAAGTCTGTTCCAAAGTTTAAGGCTATGGGCAGTGACAGGGTTGCGGGCGGGCCCTCAAGCTTTTGGGCTTAGCTAAAGGAGGTTGGCTGTGGATAAGGGGTCACAGTCAATCGCCTCAAGAGACACCCATAGAGGTATTTCCTGAGTGGCATGCCACTTAGGTAGGGGAGCTAATTGTGCCACTTGAAAATATCTGGCAAAGTGAGGTACTCCAAGGCCACCTTTTGTTTTAGGGGAGAACAGAAGGCGTTTGGACACTCGGGGTCGAGAGTTACCCCAGATATACTGGGAAGTCCTCCTCTGTAGAATTCTTAAGAAGTGGGAAGGTACCTCCACTGGGAGGACTCTAAAAAGATATAATATTTTGGGCAAAATAGACATTTTCACCTCTGTGATGCGTTCTAGCCAGGTGAGAGGGAGTTTCGACCATCCTGACATCAAGCGGGTGAGGTGGGACAGCATTGGGGGATAGTTTACGGCATACATGTCTGCTGTGTTGGGGGGGAGTTGGATCCCGAGATATGGGAGACTAGTTGTTACCCAAGCGTAGGGGAGAGCTTGTTGCAAGTGGATTTGCGTTTTAGGGTCAAGGGATATGTTCATTATCTTGGATTTCTCGGGGTTTACCGTCAGTCCTGAAATTGAAGCGAAGTCGGACAGGGTCTGAAGAAGATTGGGTGATGAGATAAGTGGGGAGGTGAGAAATAAGAGGACGTCGTCCGCGAAGAGGCATAGTTTGTGTTGATGCCCTCCTACCTCAATTCCCCGGATGTTTGGATTGGAACTACTCAGTTGTGCTAGGGGCTCAATGGCCAGGGCAAAGAGGAGAGGGGACAAGGGGCATCCTTGGCAGGAGCCTCTGCGGATAGGGAATGGGTCTGATTTAAAGCCTGCATATCTTACACAGGCTGACGGGGAGGAATACAAGGATGAGATCCATGTCAGAAAGTGTGGGCCGAATCCCCATTTCTTCATCACCAGGGTTAAATAGGGCCAGGATAGGGTATCAAAGGCCTTTCTGATGTCCAGGGACAGCAGGCATGTTGGAATATTACGAGTGCGGGCTATGTGGGTTAGGAGAGTCACTCTCCGTATGTTGTCTCCAGCTTGCCTGGCTGGTATGAATCCCACCTGGTCCTTGTGGATAAGGGAGCCTATTAACTCATTCAGTCGGGCGGATAGAATTTTGGCCATGAGTTTAATGTCCTGATTAAGTAGGGAAATTGGGCGATAGTTGGTCCAGGAGGAGTCATCGGAGGTGGGTTTTGGCAGCATGGAGACAACGACCGAGAGGGACTCAGGGTGGAATGCGGAGCCTAATCGGACAGTGTTGAGGGCGTTAGTTAGTACAGGCACTAGAATGTGTGCAAAATGTTTGTAGTACATGGCCGTAAAGCCATCGGGGCCCGGTCTCTTGTTGTTTTTCAAAGATTTGATAGCGGAGAGGACCTCAAGCTGCGAGAAGGGTTCATCTAAGGAATTCTTTCTGGGTGGACGAGAGGGAGGGAAGAGAGACGCCAGAGAGTAGAGACTCAGCTCGGGTAGTGTCAAAGGAGGAGTTAGAGTCATACAGGGCTGCTAGGTGCCTGCGGAAGTGGGCTACAACTTTGACGGGGTTGCTGGTGTATGTGTCCTTGGAGGTTTTGAGGCGGATAGGTCAAGGTTACGTAGGGATAGAGCTAGGAATGTATCCGGCTTGTTGCTTTTGGTATAGAATTTGTGTTTCTGCCTACGAAGGACCTTGTTGGCCGATTCAGTCAGGTTGAGGTCTAATTCCAGCTGAGCTTTATCTAGGGCTTGCTTGTTGGAGTCAGTGGGGTTAGCTAAGAATTCGTCATGCGCTTTAAGGAAACTGTCATCCAGTTGTTTGTGTTGGTTTCGTCTGGCTCTCTTGATGTGAGAAGCTTTACTAACCAGGGCGCCCCGAATCACGGGTTTATGGGCTTCCCACAGGGTGAGGGGTGACATGTCGTTGGTGCGGTTTTCTTGGAGAAAGTTTGTTAAAGCTAGTTCTATATCCGCTTTGTGGGAGGGGTGTGTGAGGATGGCGTCGTTAAGGCACCATGAGTGGTCAGTTTGCCTTGGGATCAAAGATTCGATGGAGGTCAGGATTGCACAGTGGTCCGACCAAGCAGGCTGTGATTTTTCATTGTTTTGGGAACAGTTGGAGCTGCAAAACCCCAGGTTACAATGACTTATTGTATCGAGTAAAGAAGGAAAAGGAGCTAGCTGTGCAGCAGCTGGAGTTTCCCTGTCACACACAAGGATTGTGTTTGATGTGACCCATTCTCATGTGCTGAGTGGTCATTTAAGGGTGGAAAAAATAAAAGAGTGTATTAAGCATCTGTTTTTTCTGGCTCTGTATTTACAAAGAATTTAAGCAGTATTGTAATTCTTGCCCTGAGTGTCAAATTAATTCACCCCAAACACATTTTTGTAGTCCATTGGTACACTTGCATATAACTGAGGTCCCCTTCAAAATGGTTGCTGTAGATTTGGTCCAGCCAATGCCACTGCCAAGATCCATCCACCTCAAGAGTCCTCAGCATGAAAAGTCATTTGTACCCATTAGGAATGAGCTTAAATTCAGACCAAATTGTTTTTTTTTGGACATTTGGACGAATGCTCGAACTTTAGCCCATTCAGCCCCTTGTTCAACTGGAGCCAAAACTCCTATATAGAACCAATATTTCTACTGCTGTCTTTCGGCTATATGTTCTGTCAGGATTGGTCATGTGCAGCTGGTCATTATGTTCTTTTTCTTTTCGGTGATTGGAGAGCATTGTGATTGACAATGGATTTACAGTGAGGAACATTTTTTTGGGTGTTTTTATTTCTATGTTACAACTTTTTTTGAGGATGAGAAAGGGTATTATGTACTCCAAAGGTATCCATCAGGGTGTACCTGGGAGCTCCCTTGTTTTAAAGCATTGTATTAAGGCTTGTTTCAGATTCCAATAAGTCCCCTGACCTCAGTCCCCGACAACCACTGGTCAGGTTTGTGGAGATGACCCCCTAAACAACATGGGTACCCCACTATGTTGAGGGGATGAGGAGATGGGCATGGGGATGGTTTAGAAAGCTGTATTCTTAGATTAAGGTTCTAGTATGGATTTTAGGGGGACCTCACAAATTTAATAATTTTTTTCATGGCATCCCCCTTAAAATCCATACTAGATCCAGGTGGTCTGTAATAGATTTACGGGGGTCCTCCTTAAAATCCATACCAGATCCAAATGGGTTGGTAAGGTATGCATTTTTTTTTGGGGGGGGGGGGGCTTGGAGGGGTCTGTGTGCTGTTTTTTTTTTAAACAAAGAAGCTGTCAGTGACAACTGTCAAGGTCATTTGCTGGCAATTTTAAAATGTTATTCCTTTGTAAATGTCATTGCTGCTGCAGCACTTTCTCTACATCATAAGGCAGGATTAGGACAGCCCATGGGCATGTTATTTAAAAGAATTAGGTATTTCTAATGTTTCACTTTAAGCATTTAAAAAATCACTGCTCCTGGCAGATTTGTTTTTGCCGAGAGAAGCGCTCACATCTCACGTTACTATTTTCCTGAAGAGGAAAGGTAATTTTTAATATACAATGGAAAGCTCCCCCTAGGAGGGTTTCTTGGCAGCAATATACAGTATCTCACAAAGTGAGCACACCCCCACATTTTTGTAAATATTTGATTATATCTTTTCATGTGACAACACTGAAGAAATGACACTTTTCTACGATGTAAAGTAGTGAGTGTACAGCTTTGTATAACAATGTAAATTTGCTGTACCTTCCGTACCCCTTTCGGCATTTCGAATACTTGGTCATGCCCTTCGGACTCTGCAATGCCCCAGCCACATTCCAGCACTTTGTGAGCAAGATCTTCAGGGACTATCTGGATCAATTTGTCATTGCATATCTGGATGACATCCTTATCTTCTCCCCCTCACTGGATGTCCACCTCCAACATGTCGCAAATGTGCTCGGCTGCCTCCGGCAACATGGACTGTATGCCAAGGCTGAGAAATCCTTCTTCGAATGCCAAAGCATCCCATTCCTGGGTCTAGTTATCTCCACCACTGGAATCACGATGGACCCACAAAAGGTCTTGGCCATTGTGGACTGGCCAGTACCGACTGACAAGAAGGGTATCCATCGATTTGTCGGTTTCGCAAACCTTTATCGTAAGTTCAATAAGGGGTTTTCAGCTATTATCACCCCAATCTCCCAGCTGACCAAGTCGAACACCAGATTCCATTGGATTACCCAAGCGCAGACAGCCTTCGAGACCTTGAAAGGACTCTTTACCTCTGCCCCGGTGCTGAGGCATCCTGACCCAGTGCTACCCTATGTCCTGGAAGTGGACGCCTCTGAAACTGCCATAGGAGCAGTGCTTTCGCAAAGGCAGGGTGCCAAGGCTCTCCTCCACCCAGTGGCTTTCTTCTCACGAAAACTAACGGACCCAGAGAAGAATTATGATGTTGGAGATAGAGAGCTGTTGGCTATCAAGGCCGCTCTGGAAGAGTGGCGCTACCTGCTTGAGGGGGCGGCACACCCCATCCTAATATACACGGATCACAAAAACCTAGAATACCTGAGGACAGGGAAGAGATTGAAACCCCGATATGCCCGATGGGCGCTCTTCTTTTCTAGGTTTGTATTTCACATTACGTATAGGCCCGGATCGAAGAACACCAAACCCGACACACTGTCCCGTATGTTTGGTGATACAGAGACCCCCACATTCCCGGACACTATCCTTTCACCCGGGAATTTCCTGCTAACCCAGGAAGACCTGCTTTCCCGAATCCGATGGGCAGCAGCTCAGATTACCAGCATTCCAGATCCCAAACTACAGAAAAAAGGGAGCTTGTTGTGGTACAGCAACAAAATCTTTATACCCGAGGAGTTACAACTAGCAGTTCTTAAACTCTGTCACGATCACAAACTGGCAGGTCACTTCGGTGCCCGCAAGACATCAGAACTGCTTCAACACACCTTCTGGTGGCCACAAGTGGATACAGATTGCAAGAGGTACATAGGGGCTTGCTTCACCTGTGCCCGAAACAAGGGTAATAAGGCCAAGGCATGGGGCCTGCTCAACCCACTCCCAGTACCGGAAAAAACATGGACCATGATTTCCATGGACTTTATCGTGGACTTACCCCCATCTGAAGGTTACTCAGCTATTTTTGTAGTGCTTGATCGGCTCAACAAAATGGCCCACTTTCTCCCTTTAAGAGGCATACCTACCACTGCTGAAACGGCAAAAGTGTTAATTAAAGAAATTGTCAGACTCCATGGACTATCAACGAATATCATATCTGACCGTAGAGTCCAGTTCACCTCCAGGTTCTGGAGAGTCCTGTGTTCTGCTCTGGACATTGAATTATCCCTCTCTACGGCTTATAATCCGCAGACTAACGGTCAGACAGAACGTACAAATCAGACGTTGGAGCAGTACCTGAACTGCTTCTCCACCTTTTCTCAGGATAACGGGCGCAGCTGCTACCATTGGCCGAGTTCTCGTACAACAACACTGTTCACTCGGCCACAAGACAGTCACCCTTCTTTGCAAATTATGGGTTTCACCCATCCTGTCTGCCCAACGCTATCCCGGAGAGCCCGGTACCAGCTGTCCAAAGGACAATGGATTTCTTTAACCACTTGCCGACCGCCGATCGGCATCTGACGGCGGCAAAGTGGCTCGTTCCCGCAAATCGCCGTCATACGACGGCGGCTGCGGGAACAACTTTAGTGAGCGCGCGCGCGCCGCCGGAGGCGCGCCCGCGCGCTCACTGTGTCCAGGGGGGGCCAGGGAGCGGGTGCGGCGGCTTCGATTGCCGCCGGCTACCCGCGATGGCCCCCCCGGAGCGAGTGAGTGGAGGTCCGTGTATGTAAACACGGACCTCCGCTCTGTGTGAGGGGGAAGGGCTGTGATCACAGCCTTCCTTTACGTGAAGGCTGTGACCACTTCCCTTCCCCAGCTAGGCAAGCCCCCATACAGTTAGAACACGCCCAGGGAACATAGTTAACCCTTAGCGCGCCCCCTGCAGGTTAACCCCTTCACTGCCAATGGCATTTACACAGTAATTAGTGCATTTTTATAGCACCGATCGCTGTATAAATGCCAAAGGTCCCAAAAAAGTGTCAAAATGGTCCGACATGTCCGCTAAAATATCGCAGTACCGCAAAAAATCGCAGATCGCCGCCATTATTAGTAAAAAATAAAAAAAAATTAAAAACCCCAAAAATGAATTCTCATCATCCGTAAACGCGACCACTTTTGCGCAAACCAATCAATAAACGCCGATTGCGATTTTTTTATCGCAAATATGAGGAAGAATATAAATCGGCCAGAAATGGTGAAAAAATATGTTTTTTTATATTTTTTTTTTGGATTTGTATTTTAGGAAAAAGTAAGAAATTTGGGTTTTTTTGCAAAATTGTTGCTCTTCTTTTGTTTATAGCGGCGATCAGAAATGACGCAGCGGTGATCAAATACCACCAAAAGAAAGCTCTATTTGTGGGAAAAAAAGGACGCAAATTTCGTTTGGGTACAACGTCGCACGACCGCGCAATTGTCAGTTAAAGCGACGCAGCGCCGAATCGCAAAAAAGGGCTCCGGTCCTAAAGCTGGAAATCCTTCCGGGGCTGAAGTGGTTAAAGAAAATTGCAAACTGCTACAGGAAACCATGTCAAGAACACAGGAATACAACAAGAGGTTTACGACAAGAGGAGGCGGGGTGAACTAAACTTGGAACACGGTGAACGGGTCTGGTGGCAACAACAAACTTGAAACTAGCTTGCCCTTCCAAGAAACTGGGCCCCAGATTTATTGGTCCTGTTCCAGTCAAAAGGAAAATTAACAGGGTGGCCTATGAACTAGAGCTACCTCAGCCATTACGAATCTACCCTGTATTCCATGTGACTCTGCTGAAACCTGCAACCATGGATCCCTTTCCAGGTAAAAAAAGCAATCCACCAGAGCCAATCCTAGTGAATGGAGAGGAGGAATATGAGGTGGAATCTATCTTGGACTGTAGGAAAAGGGGTAACCATATCCAATACCTGGTCAAGTGGAAAGGTTATGGCCCTGAGGAGAGTTCATGGGAACCGGAGGGTAACATTCATGCAGAAGCACTGATCAGGACCTTCAAGAGGAACCACCCAGAGAAGATGGCCCGTCTGGGCATCCGGAGGCTGCCCTTTGGGGGGCAATGTCAGGAAATATCTTCTGCCTCTGGAATGCCTATGCGCGGGTGCACGTAGCGTGTGCGCACGCCGTGCACTTTTGTGCGCACATGTGAGTGTTCGCACGCTTCTAGGCGCGTGTGCATGCGTCTGTGCGCGCATGTGTGCACCGGCAATGGCACCAATAGCGGCCATTTAAGCACCAGGGTGCTGTCCGTCTTACAGCGTTACCTGTGTCTCTAGCCTTGAGTTTACCTGAGCTTCCTGTTCCTGTGACCCCGGCCTGTTTCCCGTTTCTGCTTGTCTTCCGCCTGCACCGACCCTGGCTTGCCTTCGACCACTCTTCAGTCTCATCCTTGTGTACTAGACTTGTGCATGGCTGAAAAATTCGTTTTTTTTTTCGTTTTTTTATTTTTTCGTAAATTCGGAAATTTAAAAAATTCGGAAATTAAAAAATTCGGAATTCGGAAATTAAAAAATTCGGAAATCAGAAATTTGCGGTAATTCGGCAATTGCGGTAATTCGGAAATTTGCGGTAATTCGGAAATTTGCAGTAATTCGGCAATTGCAGTAATTATGGTAATTCGGAGATTCCTGGAAATTCGGCAATTGCGCTAATTCGGAAAATTGCAATCGGAACAGCCAAAAATCTGAAATTCTGAAATTCAGAAATCCGAAAATTCGAAAATAACTAAGAACATTTGAAATAATAATGAACTAATAACTATTAACTTATAGGTATTAGAATTTCCTTGAAAGTTTGGCTGTTAGTGAACTTAAATATGAAATTTATCACTAATAGCCATATTTTCAAGAAAATTCCAATACCTATGATTTAATAGTTATTCATTATTATTTCAAATGTTCTTTCTTATTTCCGAATTTCAGAAATTTGGAAATAAGGAAGAACATTTGAAATAATAAGTTATTAATTTCTTATTTTAATTTATACATTATAATAAGCTATTATTATTTCAAATGTTCTTTCTTATTTCCGAATTTTCAGAAATTCAGAAATAAGGAAGAACATTTGAGATAATAAGTTATTGATGTATTATTTTAACTTATTATAAATTATAATAAGCTATTATTATTTAAAATATTTTTCCTTATTTCTGACTTGCAGTGTATGACTGTACATATGCATACTGTATGTATGTATGTGTGTGTACTGGGTGTGCATATACTGTGTGTATATTGTATGTATATTATATGTATACTGTATGTATACATACAATATACACACAGCATTTACACACCCAGTATACACACACACACATACCTACATACATACATACAGTATGCATATATACAGTCACACACTGCAAAAGTCGGAAATAAGGAAGAACATTTGAAATAATAATAGCTTATTATAATTTATAAGTTAAAATAATAAATCAATAACTTATTATTTCAAATGTTCTTCCTTATTTCCGAAATTCGGAAATAAGAAAGAACATTTGAAATAATAATAGCTTATTATAATTTATAATAAGTTAAAATAATAAATCAATAACTTATTATTTCAAATGTTCTTCCTTATTTCCAAAATTTGGAAATAGGAAAGAACATTTGAAATAATAATAAATAACTATTAAATTATATGTATTGAAATTTCCTTGAAAGTTTGGCTGTTAGTGAACTTAAATATGAAATTTATCTTTAATAGCCATATTTTCAAGAAAATTACAATACCTATAATTTAATAGTTATTTATTATTATTTCGAATGTTCTTTCTTATTTCCGTATTTCCGAATTTCGGAAATTCGGAAATAAGGAATTACATTTGAAATAATAAGTTATTAATCTATTATTTTAACGTATTATAAATAATAATAAGCTATTATTATTTCAAAAGTTCTTCCTTATTTCCAACTTTTGCAGTGTGTGACTGTATATATGCATACTGTATGCATGTATGTATGTGTATGTGTATAATGGGTCTGCATATACTGTGTGTATATTGAATGTATATTGTATGTGTATTGTATGTACACTGTATATACACACCCAGTATACACACACACATACATACATACAGTATGCATATATACAGTCAAACACTGCAAAAGTCAGAAATAAGGAAGACAATTTTAAATAATAATAGCTTGTTATAATTTATATTAAGTTAAAATAATAAATGGATAACTTATTATTTCAAATGTTCTTCCTTATTTCTGAATTTCCAAAATTCGGAAATAAGAAAGAACATTTCAAATAATAATAAATAAATAACTATTAAATTATAGGTATTGGAATTTTCTTGAAAGTATGGCTATTAGTGATAAATTTCATATTTAAGTTCACTAACAGCCAAACTTTCAAGGAAATTCCAATACCTATAATTTAATAGCTATTAGTTATTATTTCAAATATTCTTAGTTATTTTCGAATTTTTGGATTTCCGAATTTCTGAATTTTGTATTGCCGAATTACCACGATTCGGAAAAACGAAAATTTGGAAAAATTCCAAAATTGAAAATTCGGAATTCGGATTTCCAAATTTCTGAATTTCGGATTTCCGAATTACTGCAATTACCGCAATTGCCGAATTACCGCGATTCGGAAAAACGAAAATTCTGAAAAATTCGGAATTGGGAATTCGTCCGAATTGCCGAATTTTGCAAAATTCGGTAAAAGGCAATTCGGAATGAAACGAATTGCACAAGACTATTGTGTACCACGCTAGATGATATGGCCAAGAGCTAGCATAGTTGGTCATCTGATCCCCTTTATTAAAATCACTATCATATTTCATAAATTGTCCTCAAAATAGAAGTATAATCATTCTCTATTATTAAGTGTGGTGATATTGATGTGTTGCGAGAGAGGGATGTCGGGCACCCCTGGCGAATCCATTGCACCCCACCACCACCCCGGACCCTGTTTAGTAACCTAATCCGACGGGTATTCCGGGGGGGGGGGTGTATGGGCGTGGATGTGCTGTGAGTGTCCACCCCCTTCCCTGGACGCACTAAGTAACCATATGCCATGTAATACATAAGTCTACCTCCATCTGATTAAACTATATGATGACACGTATCTCAATACAAAGTAAATAGATACTGAGGTTAAATAAAAAATAATTCACTTTATTAGGCATTTTTTACACATTAAATGCTGAATGTTTCCTATTTGTGTAAGAAAATTAATCGGGGAATCAGTTATTCTAAAGCGTCATAGCGTCTCTTAAAATTGTTCCCGTCCACCATTTTGGTGAAGTCAACACAATCCCCCGTCTCATAAATTGACATCCATTTCTGGTTATTGCATCTCTTCCTGAAGAAGCTAAACAAGCGAAACGGACGTAGTGGTACATGCAATTGCGGGGTCCATAGCACCCAATCAGGCTTCCCATCCACATTGAGGCTCTGTACGCACGCTGTAGCCGGAGGAATAGCCGAATACCCACATGCTAATGCCACCTGGTGCCGGGCAGGCACCTAGATTTGTGAGTGTAACCATTGCATATTATTTTTGATTTTAACATTTTAAATAAATACTACACTATGAGTTTTTACCCATGTCTCCTGTGGAGTTAATCACCTATCCCACAGCCTAATCAATAAGAAGACCCAGGTCCAGTTAGCGGAACAATTACGGTTCCAAAAGCATTACATGACCTCCTGCAACCTAAGGGGTCATGAGAGTCTGGTGAGTGGGAATTTTTACTGTTAAGAGCACGGGTGAAAAAAAAACTAAAGCAACCATCATCTTCACTCCAGATCATGCCCATATGCATGGTGTTGGGAATTATAGTGCATGGACTATTATATGATGTCAGACTGAATGATTGGAGACATTCAGCAATATATGGACTTGTTATTTGCACATGTTTTTTATAGATTATGTTATTTTATATGATATGCTTGTGGTAATTAGATCCATAATACCACAGATTATGTTATAAGTGTACACAACTATACACAGTACACATCTAATACTTACCAACACAGTTTACAGAAAACCTATTGCGCCACCCCTTTGCACTTAGCACTTTTTCACTTGAATATGAGTTTTCTATACTCTTTTTCACAAAGGGGCAGCATTTAAAATCCACTATTAGCGCTACCACTTCCCGTATAATATATTATATTCACTGACTTGTTTTAATCTGACTCTGGTATTGAGATTGGCGCTTCACATTCAATGTTCAGTGGTAAATATGATTTCTATATGTAAAAATGTGATATGTGACTTGCTTTTGTGTAAAAAGTTCTCTTTTTGATATCCCTTTAGAAAAGGATCCTTCACCTTGAGGAAGACCATAAACCTTTTAAGGTCGAAACGCGTTGTGGCACCAACGCAGCCATCGCTGTATCGTATATGATTCCTTTTCACTGTATCACTGTAACATTGATGTTCAGGCCCTATGTTTTCACAACCAGCGTTCATATTTTTAATCCTCACCACTTGTACAATCTTATGGGAATGCAAAATGAATTTTGATACTTGAAGAATTAATAAAACATTTTTTTTACATAAATGCACCTTTGTATTATATATTGCTGCCAAGAAACCCTCCTAGGGGGAACTTTCCATTGTATAAGTTCATTTGGGATATGCAGCTATGCTTATTTCTCACTAAGTACCCACCAGTCAATGTAAAGGTAATTTTTAATAACATTCAATTAAAATATGACTTATGTAGCAATTGTATATGCTATACTATTTTTTTATATGTTATTATTTCCCAGGGAAGTTGAGTTGTGCTTTAACTCTTTGCTGCCAAGATAAGTCACTCATGGTGTCTTGTGTTTGTACAACTATATATAGTTTCTTTTTATATGGCTTTTTGTATGGCTTTATACCAACTGTTTATTGCTGAAAATTAGACAATGTATGTTATTTGAAATATAACTGTCTGGTGTTCTTCCAGCCAAGTCAAGTAAAGGACAGCTTTTGCCATACCGAACGGGCAATACATTGTGTATTTTGTGCAACAACTACATTAGCCAGTAGATGGCAGTGTTTATAAGTTTGTAGCTGCATCTATGCCTATAATCTATGTCTTCTTCCTGAATAAATGTCCTGTTCCCTGTCTGCAGTTAAAGTGGACCTTCAGTCATTTTTCACCTTTCAATCTATTAAATCGTCTACCCTAGTTGTTTTAACTTTGGATAGTAAACACTTTTTTTCTGCTAGTAAATACCTTATACAGCCCCCTTCCTGTTTCTTGTCTGGTCATTAGACTAGGCTTATGACATCATGCACAGCTCTCTCTCACTCTTGTGAGAGTTTGCCAGGAAGGGAGGGCGTATGAGTCATAAGAGGGCCAATGAGAGCTGCGGGACTGCAGAGCTGGAGGTGTGCCTCTGTGTGTCTTTGTAAATCCAGGAAGTGAACAGGCAGCAGCTTCAGCTCCCCACAGTTAAAATGACTGCAGCCAGACTTAGTGGAGGGAGATTTCTGCAGCACATTTGGCAAGTACAGAATCACAGTATATATAAAATAATATGCAAAGTGGTTGGAGGGAAGCTTCAGAATGGCAAAGGTGTTTTTATTACAAATTATGTGAGCAGGATGCAGTTCCTCTTTAAGCAGCAAAGCCATGTGGACTGTGCAATTTTTGTTCTGTAGGGCTATATACAGAATTTCTAACAAATAGTCATACATTGTCTTTGCTTTTGGCTTTTATAGGGCCCCAGTCTCATTTCAAAAAATGATGAACAACATTCTTAAGCCCCACAAAGTATATTGCTCTGCATATCTGAATGATGTCATAATTTTTAGTCTTGAATGGGATTCCCATATAGAGAATGTCCAGGCAGTTTTAGATTCCATTCATAAGGCTAAGCTCTCTCCTCACAGAATCAAAAACTAAGAAAAGTATTTTATTGTCTGGACATACACTTTAGGCAGTAACTACAGGACTGATGTTGACCGGTGTCAAGTGATCAGTGTGATATCAGGGAAATGTGTACTCAAAGAACTGCATAAATGTGTCAAGTGGCTGATGTTGGTCTACAGTGGTTTAACAACGGGGCACTGTCAAAGACCTTTTTTTACTGTTAGTAAAGATGTCTGGAATGGTAACTTTGTTAAACAAAAAGTGGAACGTATTATAGCTTACATGTCCTTAAGGCCCTTTTCATACGAAGAGGATTCTGTTGCGATCAGCAGGGAATCTGTGAGCTGATCCTCTGCTGATCAGAGCAGACTGGGCAGGTGACACATCTATGGGGCGGCCGGGAGTAAACGACTCAACTGCCCGTTTACCCCCAGCTACCTCTGATCTGTCTAAATGGAAGAGGCCTGTTTTTGTAGCAGACCTTATAGGACCTGTCCGTGGGGATGAATGGACCTGAAACTGACAGGCAGACCTGATCAGCCCGTGTGTAAGGGATCAGTTGATGGATCCACTCTTTTTCACCTGGTTATCCTGCCAGGAACACAATTCCTGCCTTAGGGTGACAACTCTCACTCATTGTATATATCTATAGATGATTAGTGTAGTCATACCAGGACATGAAGTATGTTAGGATTACAATGTACTTCTCTGCCTGGCTGCTCTAATTTCTCTTCCCTGAAATACCCACTATCATCCTTCAGAATGCCTATAAATGCTAACAGCCCAACTCCCTCTCAACTTCTTAAGCTAACCTCATCTTTTGACCTAAGGCAATGGACAAAAACTACTTTTTACTCCAACCCCAACACAATTGATATTGCATTCTCCCTCCTCTGCACTCCTTGCAATCTCTCCAACTCCTTCTTTCTTCTCTCTGGTCACAACCTTATCAGTTTCACGCTCCCCCTATCTTCTACCTCCTATCTCTTCAACCAACAAACAGTTACCTTTGAAAAACTTTGCCTATTCAGCCCTCCTCTTCTCTATTTTGCTACTGATGACCTCTCTGACAAAATATCACCCTTTCCTGCACTCACCTGGCCACTCTTATCCTCACTGGATGCACTTGCTCCCCTCACTACAAAATAAAATTAAGCCATGACCACTAAAACCCTGGCAAACAGATAATACCAGAAGTCACAAACAGCATAGCTGTGCTCTTAAAGTGGTTGTCAAGTTATAAAAAAAAAAAAAACACCTGCAAGAGAAAGGCATAATGAGCTACTAGCTCATTATGAAATGCTTACCTTAGAACGACGCTGTAGCAGCGGTCCCCGAGCACCGCTGTGACCGTTGTCTTCTGGGATCACGGGGGCGCCGACCAATCACAGCGCGGACTCCAGCGCTGTGATGGGCAGGAGCGGCGCTGACATCACTCCCCCGCCTGTGCACGGGAGCCGTCATTTATGGCACACTTTGTGAAGAAACGACCCAGTCGGCACATGCAAATACAGGGAATATCTCCCAAACGGTGCAAGTTTAGGAGATATTACCTGGACCTACAGGTAAGCCTGAATATAGGCTTACCTGTAGTTTAAAGTGGTTGTCATGACTTGACAACCACTTTAACCACTTCAATACTATGCACTTAGAACACTTTACTACCAGACCAATTTTCAGTTTTCAGTGCTGTTGCGCTTTGAATGACAATTGCGCGGTCACTACCTCTTTTAAATGAATAAATGTTTCAAAACACTGTTTTTATCTCTAAAAAAAAAAAAAAGTTTTAAAAGCCAGAAAAAAATAAACATCGCGTTTTTTATTTTTGGCGTCCCCACTAGTTTATGGTGGTTTTCTTTCGAGATAAACACCCTTGTTTTACTATTTTTGAAACAAACCCATGTCGCAGCGTGCTGGCGCGTTAACAGTAAGTTTCGCGTTGTCGTGACTTTTGACTTTTAACCAGACCATCATTTCACAAGATTCACGTATCATA
>BLSH010198986.1:291503-303048 GCA_018402905.1 Glandirana rugosa | reverse complement strand
CTATTATTATTTTATTATTATACAGGATTTATATAGCGCCAACAGTTTGCGCAGCACTTTACAATATTAGGACAGACAGTACAATTACAATACAATTCAATACAGGAGGAATCAGAGGGCCCTGCTCGTTAGAGCTTACAATCTAGGAGGGAGAGTTAAATGATACAAAAAGGGCAATAACTGTGGGGGGTGAGCTGATTGAGAAAATAAGAAGTGTGTTTGTTAGGAGGAGGCAGGATAAGCTTCCCTGAAGAGAAAAGTTTTCAGGGATCGCCTGAAGGTGGATAGCTTTGGGGACAGTCTGACAGATTGGGGTAGGGAGTTCCAGAGGGTGGGAGAGGCTCGGGAGAAGTCTTGGAGGCGAGTATGAGAGGTGGCGATGAGGGAGCTGGAGAGCAGGAGGTCTTGGGAGGAGCGTAGAGAACAATTAGGTTGGTATTTTGAGACTAGGCAGGTGATGTAGCTGGGAGCAGAGTTATGGATGGCTTTGTAGCTCATTGTTAGTATTTTGAGGGATTGGCAGAGAGGGGTGGCAAACACTGAACGGTTTGTAAGGTGGATGAGTCTGGCAGCGGCATTCATGATGGACTGGAGGGAGGGATCGTCTATTCAAAGGTAAGCCAATGAGGAGGGAGTTGCAGTAGTTGAGGCGAGAGATGACCAGGGAGTGGATCATGAGCTTTGTGGTTTCATTGGTTAGAATAGGACGGATTTTGGAAATGTTGCGGAGGTTAAGGCGGCAAGCCTTAGAAAGTGATTGGATGTGGGGAAGAGGTGCAGCCTCACTCAAACCTTTATAGGGGCTTAATGTAAGGTACTCATATACTACAGGTGCTCACAGTTTGGATCTTGCAGTATTAGCAGCTTCTATATTTTTCCTAGAACAAGAAATGTTGGAGGGCTTGCTGAGGGTATTTGCTGTACCAAGGACCAGTCTTTGTCTACTGTTGCCTACTCCTGTATAAAAACAAATACATCTAAGCTGACTGAATATAAAAGCATCATTAAAATGAAAATGCACTGTTTTCTCTAATATCCATCCAGCAGCAGCCTCCGGCACTGGGTATTATGGCTATTTGGATTTCTTTAAAGTGTATTATGTTGTGCACTTGTTCTTCTGTTCTGTAGCTTCCACAAGTCATTTCACTTAATTAAATAGACTAGCATGATGAAAAATACTTTGTTCTGCAAGGTTAGTATCTTCTCTTGTCGAGCATCTGGACGGTTCACGGCCTAGCTTTCTTACCAGACCTCGAATGACTTTCAAAAGCTTTTTATTTCACACTGCTATTATTTCTACCTGAAGACTTATAACTATATTTTTATGCCAATTAATCTCATGCCTCTTGTTTTTATTATGAGGCTATATATAATGAATGCATGCACATTGGTGGTTTAATAGATTCTATAAATTAGTTTCTGTTTATCGTCATGTCGACGGAACTGGATTTTTTCCTGCATTGTGAATATTAGTTATATGATACAGAGAAAACTTCATTTTTTTTTTATTCTTATTCTTTTTATATAGTGTATTACATAAGTGATGCCACAGAATTCAAATCTTATTAAAAAATAGAAGCAATTCTAAACATTGAGACCAATCACTAAATACAACCAATTAACATTTTTGTTAGTTTTGCTAATAGAAGAACAGTCAAAGGGCAACTTTACAGCATTTCATTCCTTACACCCTCATAAACTCACTCCTTCATCACTACTATGCTGATATACAGTAAATACATCATCAATATAATTTAATCCAGCTCCAAGCCTCCCTTTATTCTCTGCCCTTCCTCTCCCCCTCCTTCTCTGCCTCTTCCTCCCGAGCCTCTTTTAAAAATCTATTATATATCTCTTTTTTTCTCCTGCAGTATTCTGGCCACCAGTCCATTGATGTCAGGGTCCTTACATCCTTAGGGGCTGCAAATGTGTGAGCACTAACCTGTCCCCTGAGCGTAGGCCACATAATGATGCACTTGATCCAAGGGAGGTGTCAGTAAAGCCTGTACGACAACCTGGGCTCACAAGAAGTGAGCATAGTGACATTGGATGTCATTCAACCCAGAAGACAGATCTGCTTTTTTTATTTTCATACCTGCTGGGCCAAAATTTATTTAAAAAATACAGGATATTAGTCAGCCAAATCCTGGATAAACAGGATAAAAAGTCCCCAAAGCAATTAAATGACAGTTTGAAATGACAGATACATAATGTCAATGCACACAGAAAACAGACAATAAATGAATGGATCTCTAAAAAGGCTACTGGTTGCTGCCTATAATACCACTGCTAAAAGGGAACCCCATGCTGGCCTATTATTCCTTTAATCCTAATGAGAGCTGAAGTAATATAGGTACGAACAGTGTGTTCCCTTTAAATAGCGATAAAATAACAGTGTTCATAAATGCAAGGCCTTGCGATTATCTTCACCGGCAGTTGGAACTCAAAGAAACAAGAATTCTAAGTGTGGCACAGTGTTATGCAGTCATGGTAAAACAACGGAGTCTGACCAGTAGTAATCCATAGGGTAATCCATGCATAAGGTGTCTGTATACAGTGTCCTGTGAAATATGCTCGTGGCTGGTATTGGATTTGTGGGCAGGTGCCCTCTCACCAGTCTAGAGAAAAGTGTAGGAACTTCCTGAAGAGCGATCCAAGTTGATTCTTCCTTCCTACAAATGGGCTGAGGTGGCGGTCTGGCTGCTGGAACAGTGAGTCATCCGGTCCTGCTATTTACAGCGATGCTATGGTGGTGGTCCTTGTATAGCAAGTGGCGTCTGACCCACCTGGGTCAGAGCTGGGAGCGCCGTGTTTCCGTGTGGTAGGCTGCAGTCCTCTTGCACAGCAGCAAAGGGGGTGTTTACTTGATGGAACCCTGGAAGCAAGAGACCTTGGGTCTGGTCTGCCGATCCCATAGTTCTCTTCCTGGAGCAGATGGCTTGCTGGCAGGTATAGTTCATGGATAGTTCTGCAGATCAAGGATCTCTGTTCTACAGTTCCCACAATGCTCTCTGATTGGTTCAGGAGTGTAATGCATGTAATCCAAGCCCAGCACTAGCGGAATACAGAGACAGTCTAAGAGGGTAGAGGGTAAGTCTGCAGTGCCAGTAACTGAAGTCCACTGTCGGCTACAGTTAGATCTCTGCTTTGAGTTTCATGGTCTGCATACCTACAGAAGCCATTATTATGGGTTCACCCGTTTTCTGATGTTCCTGATGACTCAGACCACCAGACCCCACACAGAACAGAAACCACAATACTATGTTGTGGGTGGAAACAAGGGATGGTGCTCGGAGGTGGGTAAGGGGGTGGGGACAAGGGGTGACTTGGAAGGGGGAAGTCCCTGCACTTATTTTCTCAGAAAAAAAGCCTGTTTTGGACTGACAAAAATGGGATTCTGGGGGGTAATTAGTATGATCACTACAGATGCTAGCTGAGTAAACACACTCAATCTGCTGTGGTGTATCCTTGGATATCACCCACAAAAGAGGAAAGAAACACAGAGGATGGTCATATGATGGTAGAATCAGGTAAGTTACACTATTAGAGATTTTTTTTTTTCTTTTTTGAAGGAATGGGTGGGAGGGGGCTGGAAGGGAAAGATAAAAGAGGGTTAATATAATAATGTTGTTCACTTTTCTGTCTCGGAGAGCAGATTATAAAAATAGTGGCTTCTATATAATAGGGCTGGTAGGGCAATAAAATAAAACAACAACTGCAACTACTACACTTGTGGTGGGGTGGGCAAAGAAGAACCACAAATTCCCCCTCTAGGAAAATGTTGAAGTATGACTCTTAAAAAGCTCATCATCCCTTTATGGACAGCATACAGACTGCTCTTTATGCAAATGAGAACTCATAAACTCAGTTACAAAGATAGCTGAATAAAGTATCTTATAAAGTAAAACTTACAAAAAATATATTGTATAATACTTCTCATGAGAAATCAGCAAAGACTTGTAACATTCAGTCAGGCTGGTATTGGAAATGCCATTCAAGCATGAATCTGCTCCAATATTCTGCAACGTTTGTGCAGAATTTACACAAACACAATTTAAATTGTAATTTGATGGAAGTAAATTTTTTCTGAACTATAGAAACAAATGAAAGATTAGTTTCAATGGAATTAAATATTTAATGTTCCTGTGTTGCTGATACATTTTAATGGAAGATAGACATTTTGGTATTCAGCATGACAAACGAGCACATATGCACTGTTGGAAATGTATTAGAATTTTTAATTATTTAAATGTTGCACCAAACTTCTCAAATAATGGAAATATGAATATTTAACTCATTAATATATTAGGGGAAAAACAGAATGCAGCATGGAACACGGCAAAAGTCATCAGAATTCACAGCCCCACAGCTTGCTGCCTTGTGTAAGTATTTAGTAGTAAAGGATAACTGCAAGAAAACCTATATATAGTCCAAAACCATAGCTCCCTCCATACAGTGGAGGAGTGAGCATGGCCACCCAGGGACAGGAAGTGTGTTATTTGTAGTATCCCCATGGGAAAATAAAGGACTAAAAAAAAAAACTACTAATGCACCCAACTTATCGAATGACTTGTAATCTGCAATTAATTACATTTTGGGTTTAATTATGCGTTTTTCTGAATGTGGCCATATAAAAAGGAATTTCAGGCATGGCCAGCACTGAAGATATTTTTAACTTATAGGCTGGAGTTGGACCTTAAGAATTTCTTACCCATTGGACAGTGGCATTTAACACAAAGTCTTCTTCAGCAGACATACAGCACTATGCAACATTTTTAGGCAGGTGTGAAGAAATACTGTAAAGGAACAATGCTTTCAAACTATATATTTTAATTATTTATTTTTATTAATTTATAAAATGCAAAGTGAACGAACAGACGAAAAATCTAAATAAAAATAAATATTTTGTGGGACTATCCTTTGACTTCAAACCAGCATCAATTTTTACACTTGCACAAAGTCAGGGATTTTGTAGAATTAGAGTTAGGTTTGTGATTAACCAATTGTACTAAGCACGTGCTAATGATCATCAATTTCATATGTACAGCTCTGGCCAAAAGTTTTGAGAATTACACAAATATTCATTTTCACAAAGTCTGCTGCTTCAGTGTTTTTAGATTTTTTTGTCAGATTTTACTGTGACACACTGAAGTAGAATTACAAGCATTTCATAAATGTCAAAGGCTTTTATTGACAATTACATTAGGTTTATGCAAAGAGTCAATATTTGCAGCCTTGACCCTTCTTTTTCAAGACTTCTGCAATTTGCCCTAGCATGCTGTCAATCAACTTCTGGGCCACGTCCTGACTGATGGCAGCCCATTCTTGCATAATCAATTCTTGGAGTTTGTCAGAATTTGTGGGGTTTTCTTTTGTTCACCCGCCTCTTGAGGATGACCACAGTTTCTCAAAGGGATTAAGGTCTGTGGAGTTTCCTGGCCATGGAACCAAAATTTCAATGCTTTGTTCCCCAAGAAACTTAGTTATCACTTGGGCTTTATGGCAAGGTGCTCCATTATGCGGGAAAAGGCATTATTCCTCATAAACTGTTCTTGGATGGTTGGGAGAATTTGCTCTCGGAGGTCTTTGTACAATTCTTTATTAATGGCTGTGTTCTTAGGCAAAATTGTGAGTGCGCCCATTCCCTTGGCTGAGAAGCAACCCCACACATGAATGGTTTTAGGATGCTTCACTGTTGGCATGACACAGGACTAATGGTAGCACTCACCTTTTCTTCTCCAGACAAGTTTTTTCCAGATGCCCCAAACAATCGGTATCATCAGAGAAAATGACTTTACCCCAGTCCTCAGCAGTCCAATCCCTGTACCTTTTGCAGAATAGCAGTCTGTCCCTGATGTTTTTCCTGGAGAGAAGTGGCTTCTTTGCTGCCCTTCTTGACACCAGGCCATCCTCCAAAAGTATTAGCCTGGCTTTACGTGCAGATGCACTCCCACCTGCCTGCTTCCATTCCTGAGCAAGCTCTGCATAGGTGGTGCCCCGATCCCACAGCTGAATCAACTGTAGGAGATGGTCCTGGAGCTTGCTGGACTTTCTTGGGCGCCCTGAAGCCTTCTTCACAACAATTAAACCTCTCTCCTTGAAGTTCTTGATGATCCGATAGATGGTTAATTTAGGTGCAATCTTAGTAGAAGCAATATCCTTTCCTATGATTCCCTTTTTGTGCAAAAGCAATGATGACTGCACGTATCTCCTTGCAGGTAGTTAACAGAGCAAAAACAATGATTTCAAGCACCGCCCTCCTTTTAAAGCTTCCAGTCTGTTATTCTAACTCAATCAGCATTACAGATTGATTCCAGCCTTGTATTTGTCAACACTGACACCTATGTTAACCACTTCAGCCCCGGAAGGATTTACCCCCTTCCTGACCACAGCACTTTTTGTGATTCGGCACTGCGTTGCTTAACTGACCATTGCGCGGTTGTGCGACACTGTACCCAAACAAAATTGATGTCCTTTTTTCCCCACAAATAGAGCTTTCTTTTGGTTGTATTTGATCACCTCTGCAGTTTTTTATTTTTTGCGCTATAAACAAAAAAAGAGCGACAATTTTGAAAAAAACCCAATATTTTTTCCTTTTTGATATAATACATATCCAAAAAAAAAAATAAATAAAAAAACTAATTTATTCATCATTTTAGGCCGATATATATTCTTCTACATATTTGTGGTAAAAAAAACGCAATTGGCGTATATTGATTGGTTTGCGCAAAAGTTGCTGCGTTTACAAACCATGAGAATTCATTTATGACATTTTTACTATATTTTTTTTTACTAGTAATGGCAGCAATCTGCAATTTTTATTGGGACTGCGATATTGCAGCAGGAATATCGGACATTTTTGACACTTTTTTGGGACCATTGACATTTATACAGCGATCAGATCTAAAGATAGCCACTGATTATTATATTAATGTCACTGGCAGGGAAGGGGTTAACCTGTAGGGGGCAATCAAGGGGTTAACTATGTTCCCTAGGCGTGTTCTAACTGGGTGGGGGCTGGGCTGGCAGGGGCATGACAGATCTATCCGATCCCGATGACAGGGATCAGTACATCATTGTCATGCCCACTGACAGAACCGGGAACTGCCGTGTTTACATCAGTGGTTCCCTGTCCTTCCTCTCCAGAAGGTGATTGCGGGTTCCCGGTGGACATCAAGTCCGCCCGACCCGTGGCCACACGAGAGCGTGCCGGCCGCAACTGCGGCTGCGCAGATCGTAGTTTATAGATGGCGATCTGCGCAGTGGAGCCAACTTGCTGCAGTAAAAGTATGCGAGGTGGTCGGCAAGTGGCTAACGGGAGAATCACTGACATGATGTCAGCTGGTTCTTTTGTGGCAGGGCTGAAATGCAATGGAAATGCTTTTTGGGATTAAGTTCATTTTCATGGCAAAGAGAGACTTTGCAATTAATTGCAGTTCATCTGATCACTCTTCATAACATTCTGGAGTATATGCAAATTGCCATAATAAAAATTGAGGCAGCAGACTTTGTAAAAATTAGTATTTGTGTCATTCTCAAAACTTTTGGCCAAGGCTGTAAGTTGAAACACGGTCATTAACTGAAACAGAAACAGCTGTGTAGGAGGCTTAAAACTGGTTGAAGAACAGCCAAATACTTATCAATCATGCCATACCATCAGGGAGGTGTCTAATTGGGCCCAAATTTATTTTGCAGCAGGACTACAACTCCAAACATACAGCAAATGTCATTAACCTTCCTGGCGGTATTCCCGAGTGTGGCTCGGGGTGAAATTTCAGTACCATTACCGGTAACCCCGAGCCACACTCGGGATTGCATCACTGGATCCAGGCAGCGTTACTCACCTTGTCCCCTGGATCCAGCAATGTCCCCCCGCTGTGTCTGCGGGCTGTGTCCTCCGCCCGATGCCTCTGTGCGCCGGGCTCCGTTCCCTGCGAGCGTCGCGTTGCACGGGGGGCGGAGCCTGGCGGGAAATTCAAAAAGTGAAACACACAGTAAACATACAGTACACTGTAATCTGTAAGATTACATTACTGTATGAAATCATTTCACATCCCCTTTGTCCCTAGTGGTTTGCCCAGTGCCCTGCATGCACTTTTATATTATATATGTCATTCTTTCTGCCTGAAAACTTGAGAATGTCTATGGCAACCAAAAAGCATCCCTTTACGTCAAAAGTGTTTTTTGATCAACTAGAAAACACCGATAGTAAATAAGAATCATTTGTATAATTGAGTGATACTGATTTTTGGGGAAATTTATCATCAGAAACTGAAAGTGACGACAGCGACAATTCTGCAACTGAGTAAATATCAGTCTTTTTGGTTTGAATACATTATTGAATACATTTTATTACTATTACATTATCATTTTTGATAATTATTTTTAGTTATTTATTATATTATAATTTATGATTTCATGTTTCAAACTTTATCATACCCGGGATGTCTACTAGACCCTTGTTTGGACAGATTTAAGTGAGTTATTCCTAAGAATTACAGGCCTACAATATAAAACGCCAAATTTCAATGCAAAACAATGTACCGCTTTCAGCACCAAAAATCTGAAATAATCATACCGCCAGGGAGGTTAAAGCAGAGTTCCACCCAAAAGTGGAAATTCTGCTTTAAGTGTTGATGACCCCCTGACATGCCACAATTGACATGTCATTTTTTTTGGGGGGGGGCGGGGTCCCAGGTCCCACTTCCTCTCCTGGCTCTGCAGAGCCGGAAGGAAGTTCACCAGCCCCCCCCCCCCTCCCTCTCGGCGATCTTCTGGGACACGTCACAGTTCCTAGAAGATGCACCGGCCATTCACAGCGTACAGCGTGACTCGCGCATGCGCAGTGCGTGCCTGGCTTTGAAGCCAAAGCTGGGCACCCACACTTATGATGCTGGCGCCGCACAGAGGATTGGGAGAAGAGTGAAGTCCCGGGCGGTTGCATCGCTGGAGCCTGGGACAGGTGAGTGTCCGATTATTAAAAGTCAGCAGCTACACTTTTTGTAGTTGCTGACTTTTAATAGGGTGGAACTCTGCTTTAAGAACTATCTTCAACATAAAGAAGAACAAGGAGTCCTGGAAGTGATGGTTTGGCCCCCACAGAGCCCTGATCTCAGCATCATCGAGTCTGTTTGGGATTACATGAAGAGACAGAAGGATTTGGGGTAGCCTACATCCACAGAAGATCTGTGGTTAGTTTTCCAAGGATGGCCACACCAAAAATTGATTTGATTTGGATTTCTCTCTGGATAAAAGTAAACTATAACAATTTCTATTTCTGAAAGCATTCTTAAAGAGGTTGTAGCCCTAAGAAAATGCTCCTGTTCCTTTAAAGCATGATATACAGCACAGTGCTTTTGCAGTGTCATTTATCACAATACATGTTGCACAATACCTTTTTAATCCTGCCTGTTCCTGTATTCTCCTCTGTGATCTGACTACGCTTATCATGCTGCTGATCCATGATGGTGGTCAGATTATGCCCCTTTGTCATCCTGCTCTCTCCTCAGTGTCTCAGCATCTCCTCCCTTCCCCTCCCTCTCTGCCTGTCATTTCTGTAGTCTGTGCTTTGAGCCAATCTCCTCTCCTCTCTGCCCCTTTCCTCCTGCATCTATTCCCTTGTGGCCGTAAAGTAACATATATTAATTGCTTGCTTGTATTCCCTCTGTTTTAGTGACATAGTAAGTACATTGTGTGAGCTTTTTTTTTTTAATTATAAAGCTAAATACCTTCTTTGCCCAGCTCTGCTGTGTGGTCACATGTCCTCCCTCTGCTAGCTTGCATACATCAGAGGGGAATCTCAGCCCCTCCTGCAGTACTCCTTAGATCGGGAAGGAGAGTGGAGGGATGACATGTGAACACACAGCAGCGTTGGGCAAAGATGGTATTTAGCTTTACATATTTTAAAAAACACACACACTATACTTTATATCTTCCTAAAACAGATTGGATATAAGTCATTTATATATGTAACTATCCGCCAATGTAATTTACATCATTTTTTCACACCTGCCTAAAACTTTTCACCCGTAGTGTACATCAAATAGAACACAAAAGTCACAGCCCCCAACTGTCGGGATTTGGGAGAGCAAAACATTCAGCAGATGTCTGTCAAGTGTTTTGTGGCGTTGGACACAGAGTGCTGTGAACTACCCTTTGCTGAGACTCTGCTTGGCCCTGTGACCTTTTCGGGACCCTGAGGGCAGGTGGGAATGGTAACCCTGTTGTGAAACAGGACTCTACTGGCGGTGAGCCAAATCTTTGTTTGCACCAGAATGTTAGGGACTGTTTTGCTTGCGTTATGCTGAAGAAATGCTACCTTTTGGTTGTTTGAACAAATGGCAGATTGGTGATCCCCACATTTTACAATGAAAACATAAAACTTTACCTACAGTTTTCACACACAATATAGCATGTTTACCTGATTAAAAAAATATATATATTTTAAATATATACAATCCCTTTAAGAGATCTTGTGTCCTTGCTTGACTGCAGAGACTATAAGAATTAGAAGTAGATGGGGACATACACTATATTATCAAAAGTATTGGGACACCTGCTTTTACACGCACATGAACTGTACAATAATGGCATTCCAGTCTTATTCCATTATTAGGGTTTCACATTGAGTTGGCTCACCCTTTGCAGCTATTATAGCTTAAACTCTTCTGGGAAGGCTGCCGACAAGGTTTAGGAGTGTCTATGAGAATGTTTGACCATTCTTCCAGACGCGCATTTGTGAGGTCAGGCACTGATGTGGATAAGAAGGCCTGGCTTTGAGTCTCCACTCTAATTCATCCCAAAGGTGTTCTATCGGGTTGAGGTCAGGACTCTGTGTAGGCCAATCAAGTCCCCCCCCCCCCATACTCACTCATTCATGTCTTTATGGACCTTACTTTGTGCACTGGTGTGCAGTCATTTTGGAACAATAAGGGACCATCCCCAAACTGTTCCCACAAAGTTGGGAGCATGAAATTGTCTAAAATGTCTTGGTATGCTGACACCTTAAGTGTTCCCTTCACTGGAACTCAGATGTGAACAGGCATCACTGATTTAAATGGGAAACGTGCAACAAATCGCTCAAGTGTGAATGGGGGCTAGAATGTAGCATATGTGCATTTTTATGCCATGCACCACACCTCATGTCACCGCACCACAGCATTGAATGAAGTGTCAACATGAAGTACATTTTATCCATATGACCTGAATCCACAAGATTCAGGTCAAGATTGAAGTGTTTCTTTCACGAACCTCTTTCTGTGCTCTTTCAATTGTGCACACTCTCAAAGTTACATCCTTTATGGTAAATGCCAATTTCCTGTAATGCCTAAAAAAGATAGCTCTTGTAAAAATAGAATACAAAATAGGGCAAAACGCAGCCAATCTTATGCCTTGTGTGACGTCATCAGTCTTGTATTTTGGCCTAGGCTGACAAGGCCCATGCCTAGGGCGGCACTTGGGGGGGGGGCGGCACCGCCCCCAGCCTGAACGCACATTTATCTTCACAGCAGAGCACGGTGACAGGCAACAGGGCCGGGACTATGGG
>BLSH010198986.1:263023-275219 GCA_018402905.1 Glandirana rugosa | reverse complement strand
ACCCCCTTCCCATTTTTTTTATTTGATTTTAATTTATTTTCCCTCTCCCCATTTTTTGTAGGGCACTTGCCCTAGTTTGAAGATGATTTTAGAACAGTTATATGGCTTCTACCGTTAATTGATACTTTTCAGACACAGTTTGAAGATGATCCACATTCACCTCCATTTTTGCATTTTTTATGTTTTTATTTTTTTAAAAATATTTAAAGTTATTTCCCTGTCCCCATTTTTTTGTAGGGCACTTGCCCTACCCTTACCCCCATTTTACTTCCTTTTGCAGCCCTCTGGGGCTTTCCAGGACTTTCCTACAGCCATTTTTGTGCCTAAAAGTTCGGGTCCCCATTGATTTCAATGGGGTTCGTTGTCCGTGCGATCGGACCCGGACCCGGACTTTGTCCCGAAGTTCGGACGGACCAGCAGAACCCGAACGTCCAAGTGTTCGCTCAACTCTAGTCTCAGGCGATGCCTGATTGCAGGGGATGAGGTCAGGTTTTACTGCCAAAAGACACCCACTGGTGGACACCGGAACTGCAGCCTATAGGTCTGGGAGAAAACAGTGACACCAGCAGGTGAGAACATTTCCTGACAGTACCCCCCCTCCCTCGAAGGAGCGACCTCCGGACGATCCAACCGACCATAGCTGAGAAAAAAAAGTCCATAAGCAAAAGTCTCAAAGCCCAAGGGGTGCCTGGTTTCAAATCAGAGGCCCTGCTGCCGGGATCCAGAAAGAAGCCAGGCATTCCACCACCTGGGTCTGGTAAGTGGCCAGGTATCCCAATGCTGGGGTACCATGGGTCATTCACAAACTTGGCCCTGGGGTCATGTGACAACACCAAACCACTGACACCAGAATGTCTGGTTACAATTATGTAGCTTGCCTGATCTCCAGGACTTGTTCCACACTTCAACGGCCATCTAGGTTTCCCCAAGGCACTGGCTACCTGACACAGGTACCCTAATGCACCTGGTGTCATGGCAACTGCATCCGGGTCGTGGCAAGGCACAAATGGTGCTTTACCATTCCCCTGGAGCTCACCACTACCAAGGTCGTGAAGGTAAACGTGGCTACCAATTGCAAAGGGTATGTCTGGACCACCAGGCTTTTGCACCATCGGAGCAAAGTATTGTAGGAGGGACCCAATCGAGGCAATTTGTCACGGCACCTGAGGTCAGGTGACGGATGCGCACTGCAGGAGTGTGAATCGCACTGCAGAAGTGCGAAGCACACACTAAGGTTGCGAAGTGCACGCAAGGTTGTGTACCTAAGGCTGACTGCTGCTAAGTAGTACCGGCTGATATGGGAAGAGGGCTCCCTAGAGCACGGACACATAAACTCATGGTACTAGTGCATTGGTTTCCCCAGGGCACGGAGTCTAAGAGCCAGTGGGTGTTCACCAGAGCCTCTAGTGGTGAGGATGGATTTGGCTGCAACTGGATCCAGGTCGCGACCCCCAAGGTCCCCTAGCTCACGCTCAGCTGGCCACAGGAGAAAGAGGGGAAGCAGCAGCACAGGAACAGAGAGAATAGTCAGAAGAATAGCGAAGGGTGAAGACAACCAGAAGACAGGAGAAACCGAAGACAAGCCGAAGGTCAAGGTACCAGGCAGGAAAAAATAGTCAGACAAGCCAAGGATCAATACACGGATAAGACTACAGAGAACCCGAATAGACAAACACAGACACAAGCCAAACACGGACAAACTTTGATCAGCAATGCAGCCTTGTACTGCCAGACTTATATCCTGTTACCAATTAAGGCCTGGGGCAGAGGCCAGCTGAAGAGGGCCTACAAAAGCTCACAGGTGAGGGAGGCCCGGCCTTTAACTGGACACATGCAGCAAAGGTAGGCAACAGATAAGACATGAACGTTTGCTTAGGTTACATAACAGAATGTTTACTATGGTTTCATGACAGTACCCCCCCTCTTATGAGGCCTCCCCCTCCCCCGCTTGGGTCCAGACCTGGAGGGAAACCTCAAATGAAACCTTTCCACAAGATGCAGGAATCCAGGACCTCTCCTCAAAACCCTCTCCAATGCACGAGGTACTGAGGGATGCCTTTACAGAGGCGAGAATCCAGAATGCGGCTAGCCTCGTACTTCTGATAATCCTCAGGGACCAGAACAGAGGTAGGGAGAGGGCAAGAGGAGCTCTTGAGGACTAACGGTTTCTTAGAAGTGGGCAAGGTAATGCGAAGACCAGCAGAAGCTTGCATGGAGGAGTCTGACCGGGTACAAACATGACAAGCCCTCTTGGAATCATGTCCCCAAGAAAAAATCGTAGCTCTTAGCTCAGTGCCCGGTAGAGTTTTCGACTCCAAGGTGGTAGAATGGGCAAGGACGCATGAGGTCGGACAGATAGGCTCAGGTTCACAGGTGGACTGCTCATCCAGAGTGCCAAATGACCTAGAGAGCGTATCAACCTGACTGTTGCTGGGCACATCCCAGAATTTGCTACACGAATTGGGAAAAACAGGAGATACAGAGGTGGTGGTAACAGGAAGTTAGACTTTCAGGGCAACCTTGAGTAGGCAAGACGAGGAACAGGGGGACCCCAAGCCACTATTTGCCCAGAAGTCCAGTCCACGTGTGGAGAATGGAACCGTAACCAAGGAAGGCCCCAGTACAATGGGGGCTAAGGCCTTAGGCAAAACAAAGAAGGACATCTACTTCTGGTGGAGTGTCCCTACCGACATCTTAACAGGGAGGGTCTGGAAGCGGATAGGGCCCCCTGGGAGAACAGTGCCATCAATCACCAATACCTTCACTGGTGTGGCGAGGGGCGAAAGGGTAAATCCCAAAGAAGATGCAGTTCTCCAGTCCATAAAATTGCCAGCAGCCCCGGAATCCAGATATGCCATGACCGGATGAGAGGAAGCGCCAACATGGAGGGACACCGAAACAAGAAGATGAGGAGGTGAAGGTGATACTTCTGGATCCAATACCCCAGCTTCCAGATGTATTGCACCTGAGTGTTTTCCCGGGCGAAGTGAACAAGTATCACGAAAATGACCTTTGCCCCAACAATAGAGGCACAGGCCCAAAGTTTTGCGCCTAGCACGTTCCTTGGAAGATAGCCTGGTCTGCCCCTGCTGCATGGGTTCCTCAGCTGGCAGAGGATGCTCCTCGATATGAAGAGAGGGGAGCTCAGAATGTCTAAGGGCTGGGAAGTGCTGGCGTTTTCTTTCTAGGGACCTCTCCTGAAAAAGGATGTCAATCTGGTTACACAAGGAGATGACCCCTTCTAGATCAGCGGGAATGGTTCTCCCTGCTAATTCATCCTTTACTTTGTCAGAAAGGCCATGTAAAAAGGTTTCCACTAAGACCTCATTATTCCAGCTCAGCTCAGCAGACAATGTACGAAAATGAAGCGCATATTGTCCTACAGAAGCGGACTCTTGACGGAGACGTAAAAGGGCGCTGCCCGCTGAAGAGACATGACCTGGTTCCTCAAAGATATTTCAAAAGAGTTTCAAGAAGCTAGACAAGCTAGAAACCACTGGATCATTATTATTATTATTATTATACAGGATTTATATAGCGCCGACAGTTTTCGCAGCGCTTTACAATATTAGGGCAGACAGTACAAATTACAATACAATTCAATACAGGAGGAATCAGAGGACCCTGCTCGTTAGAGCTTACAATCTAGGAGGGAGGGTTAAATGATACAAAAGGGCAGTAAACTGCGGGGGATGAGCTGATTGAGAAAAAAGGAGTGTAGTTATTAGGTGGTGGCAGGTTAGGCTTCCCTGAAGAGAAAAGTTTTCAGGGATCGCTTGAAGGTGGATAGATTTGGGGCCATTCTGACCGATTGGGGTAGGGAGTTCCAGAGGATGGGAGAGGCTCGGGAGAAGTCTTGGAGGCGAGTATGAGAGGAGGTGATGAGGGAGCTGGAGAGCAGGAGGTCTTGGGAGGAGCGAAGAGGACGGTTAGGTTGGTATTTTGAGACAAGGTTGGTGATGTAGCTGGGAGCAGAGTTGTGGATGGCTTTGTAGCTGATTGTTAGTATTTTAAATTTAATTCGTTGGGCGAGTGGCAGCCAATGGAGGGATTGGCAGAGGGGGGTGGCAGACATTGAGCGGTTTGTAAGGTGGATGAGTCTGGCAGCGGCATTCATGATGGACTGGAGAGGGGCTAGTCTATTTAAAGGTAGACCAGTGAGGAGGGAGTTGCAGTAGTCGAGACGAGAAATGACCAGGGAGTGAATCAGGAGCTTTGTCGTTTCATTGGTTAGGAAGGGACGTATTTTAGAGATGTTGCGGAGATTGTCCCAGAAGGGGGCGGCCCAGGCTAACGCCTCGCTAGACAGGAGAGATATAATATAGGCTACCTTGGCCCGATCGGACAGGAAGTTTTGGGGCTGGAGCTCAAAATGAAGGGTGCACTGGCTAAGGAACCCCCTGCAGGCCTTGGAGTCCCCAGAGTACCGGGACCGAGCCGGTAAATGCAAGGAGTTTGTGGCTGCAGCTGTGACCGTAATAGGTGCGGCCGCTGGTGGCGGTTGGGGTTGTTGCGCAGGGGTTCCTAAGGAGGCCTGAAGTTGTTCAAAGTGGGAGGCCAAATCCTGCAGGAATTGCATCACCTGGGTCTGATTAGATTCCTGGGTATCGAGTCTACAGAGTATGCCCTGCAGCAGATTATCTGCGGGTAGCGGCAAATCAGCTGGGTCCATGGCTGATCAAACTGTCACGGCATCTGAGGTCAGGTGACGGATGCGCACCGCAGGAGTGTGAATTGCACAGCAGAAGTGCGAAGCGCACGCTAAGGTTGCGAAGTGAACGCAAGGTTGTGGACCTAAAGTTGACTGCTGCTAAGTAGTACCGGCTGATACGGGAAGAGGGCTCCCTAGAGCACGGACACTGAAACTCAGAGAGCTAGTGCATTGGTTTCCCCAGGGCGCAAAGTCTAAGAGCCAGTGGGTGTTGACCAGAGCCTCTAGTGATGAGGATGGATTTGGCTGCAACTGGATCCAGGTCGCGACCCCCAAGGTCCCCTAACTCACTCTCAGATGGCCCCAGGAGAGAGAAGGGAAGTAGCAGTACAGGAACAGAGAGAATAGTAAGAAAAATAGCGAAGGGTGAGGACAACCAGAAGACAGGAGAAACCGAAGACAAGCGAAAGCCGAGGTACCAGGCAGGAAGGAATAGTCAGACAAGCCAAGGATCAATACACGGATAAGACTACAGAGAACCCGAATAGACAATCACAGACACAAGCCAAACACGGACAAACGTTGATCGGCAATGCAGCCTTGTACTGAGCACTGAATCATCAGACTGGGCAGCGGGCACTGGAACATGAGACTGGGCAGCAGGCACTGGAACATGAGACTGGACAGTGGGCACCAGGTCATCAGGCTGGACAGCAGGCACCGGAACAGCAGGCTCGACAGCGGGCACCAGAACAGCAGGCACCAGGACAGCAGGCTGGGAATCAGGAACCAGATCATCAGACTGGTCAGCGGGCACCATATCATCAGACTGGACAGTGGGCACCTGTACATCAGGTTGGACAGCGAGTACCGGCACATCAGGTTGGACAGTGGGCACTGGAACATCAGGTTGGACAGCGGGCACCGGAAAATCAGGTTGGACAGCGGGCACTGGAACATCAGAATAGACAGTGGGCACCGTATCATCAGACTGGACAGTGGGCACCGGTACATCAGGTTAGACAGCGGATACCGGTACATCAGGTTGGACAGTGGGCACCATATCAGCAGACTGGACAGTGGGCACAGGATCAACAGGCTGGCCAGCGGGCACAGGATCAGCAGACTGGACAATGGGCACAGGATCAGTGGGCACTGGGTCATCTGGCACAGGATCAGCGGGCACTGGGTCATCAGGCACAGGATCAGCGGGCATTGGGTCATCAGGCACTGGATCAGCAGGCCCCGGGTCATCAGGCACTGGATCGGCAGGCACTGGGTGTTCTGGCACTGGATCGGCGTGCACCGGGTCATCAGGCACATGATCGACGAGCACCGGGTCATCAGGCACTGCATCGGCGGGCACTGGGTCATCAGGCACAGGATCGGTGGGCACGGGGTCATCAGGCACAGGATCAGCGGGCACTGGGTCATCAGGCACAGGATCAGCGGGCACCGGGACATTGGGCACAGGGCACAGGATCGGCGGTCACCGGGTCATCAGGCACAGGATCAGCGGGCACCGGGTCATCAGGCACAGGATCAGCAGGTTGAGCAGAGGGCACTGAATCAGCAGGCTGGACAGCATGTTCAGGTCTGTCAGAAGCAGGCCAAACTCTATTGACAATCGTGGAGGCTGGCCTGAGTAGATTGGCTGGAGTGGAGGCATAGTGGGATAGATCAGCTGGTGTAGAAGCAGACTGGAACAGATCGACTGGTGTAGGAGCAGACTGGAACAGATCGGCTGGTGTAGGAGCTGACTGGAACAGATTGGCTGGTATAGGAGCAGACTGGAACAGATCGGCTGGTGTAGGAACAGATCGGCTGGTGTAGGAGCAGACTGGAACAGATCGGCTGGTGTAGGAGCAGACTGGAACAGATCGGCTGATGTAGGAGCAGACTGGAACAGATCGCTTAGTGTAGGAACAGACTGAAACAGATTGGCTGGTGTAGGAGCAGACTGGAACAGATCGGCTGGTGTAGGAGCAGACAGGAACAGATCGGCTGGTGTAGGAGCAGACTGGAACAGATCGGCTGGTGTAGGAACAGACTGGAACAGATCAGCTGGTGTAGGAGCAGACTGGAACAGATCGACTGTTGTGGAGGCAGACTGGAACAGATCGGCTGGTGTAGAGACGGGCTTGAGTAGGTTGGCTGGTGTGGAGGCAGACTGGGATGGATCGGCTGGTGTAGAGGCAGGACTGGATATTGGCTGAATTGTGCGGGTTGGGAAAAATGTCAGTTTCTTCTTAGGTTTAACCACTGAAGTTCTGTAAGTGACTGCAGGGCTGTAAGTTGGGGGAGCAGCTGATGGAAGAGTATGGCTGGAGTATGGTAAAAAAGGGCGAGCAGTCACTAAGGGGGATCTTTGCGGAATTGTTGCAGGCGGCGGAGAAGAGGTAGGTGGGTTAAAGGCAGGGTAGGTGCAGCAAGTGGAAACAGGGTACTGATATTTGGTTGGTAGCAGAGTATATTGGGCTGTGACTGTGGTTGCTGTAGGTGAAGGAGAGAGAGACCTCTGAACAAACTGGTGGCTAGTGGATGGATGCATGTCAACAGATACTGAGGAGGACAGATCCGACCAAGCTTGGAGTAAAGGCTGAACGAATGTCAATTTACACTCTCCTTGTCTAACTAAAGAGTGTACTGCATTGATACAATCTAACAGAGCATTTTGTGAATACACAGACCGATGTTCCAAAAAATAGCTTTTATCATCTTCTAAGCGCCAGACAAGAGACACCACCTGAGATACATTAAAGGGCGGTTTATAATCATCACCGCCAGTAGGAGTACTTGACAAAGCAAACTCTGCACAAACCTGAATCAAAGGCTGAACTTCTCCAAATGACATACTGCCCTGATCAACTAGGGAATGAGCAAGACGTATACATTCTAATAGCTGGTCACGCCTTCAATATCTGGCGGCAATAGTCATGATCCTCTGGCAGCAGCAGAGAAAAATAATTAACCTCCTCTGGATGCATGTTATCGCAACCAGCAAAAACAAGATTGCTTTTCTGTGCAGGCACTTCTGGTCAGGACTGGCCTTGATATTATGTCAGGGACCGGTGTGACCAGAAATGTGTGGACTGCAACAGACCGCACGAAACGCAGGTAATGTGAATACTAATGATTATTCAACAGATAAGTAAATAACCAATACAACGCACCTCCAATGCAGTAAATAGTGTTATCCAACCAGTGAACAACAACCAGTGAACACAAACCAAAGACAGACTAAATACAATATTTACAGAGCATGGATATCCAAATCATAATCATACCAGAGCCAGGGTCATACAGGGGAGATCATGCAGAAGGGAGCTGGGAACAAGGCAGGACAGGACAAGGGGAACAGAAGATGAACTGGGCAGGTAAGAAGGGATCAGGCTGCAGGATCAGGGTCAGAGTCCAGGAACGGGAGACAGGCTTCAGGAACACAGAATCCCAGGTCAGGGGCACAAGAGAATATCAAGGCAAATTAAAACAGCTTCCCATGGGTTTATTATACTTCCTGCAATCAGTCTCAGGTGATGCCTGATTGCAGGGGATGAGGTCAGGTCCTTACTGCCGAAAGACACCCGCTGGTGGATACTGGAACTGCAGCCTATAGCTGGGAGAAAACAGTGACACCAGCAGGTGAGAACATTTCCTGACAAGCAGGCTGGGAGAGGAATAGTGGACAGTCTGTGGAAGCCTTGGGAGCCAGTCAGGGGAAGGAGTGTCACTGTGAGGAAATCGGTCAGTGGGATCTGGAAGAGGGATGGGCTGGAAGTTGTAGTCCATCAAAGGCTCAGCTAGCACCAACGTACTTTGCTACATATTCAGGGGCCTGTGATCCCTGGCCTGTAATGGGTGGTCCTGAGGTCCTGCTGACAGAGTGTAGGCCTCACCATGTGCTAGCTGCGGTGAAAAGAAAGGAGTAAAGAAGCTTGATAAATTTCCTTTCAAGCTGGAAACCAAGTGATGTGCTGGAGAAAAGTGAAGGAGCAATAGTCTGCAAGTATAGTGCTGGAGAGAGAGAACTGTGAGGAGAAACTGTCAGTAAAATGAGTGCTGGAGAGAGTTGTGAGGAGTAACACTCTGCAGAAGGTCAGTCTGCAGGGCAAGTGTGCATATACAGGACTGTATATGGAAGTCGTGTACAATGATTTCTGAGGCATCCTACAGTCACCCCTTTTCCCCATCCAAGTTATTTCCCCTAAATAAAACAACAAAAACAAGAACCAGCCTGGTCAGTGTCTACGGATGTGTGAGATATGGTGGGATTGAGGGCAGCTATCAGGTGAACCACAACTAATGCTACTGCCAAGGGAGCACATGGCTACAAAAAGAAAGGTGGAAGGGTTGGTAAAGTGATCAGTGGGGCCCCAAAAGGGTTTAGGAAGAATCACTTGTTGAAGCATAAAAGCCCAGGAAAAATATTTGGGATTGTATAGTAGAGCCCATAGCAGAATTAGGAAGAAGGAAAGTGGTGACAGTCTGAAGTGTGCCCATGTAAGTAATAGCTGGCACAGAGGTCAATTTCTTGGATTGAAATAGTAGGGTGTCAAAGTGCTATGCCTTATCACGGTGTTAGAAAGGGTACATGTCACCCTGAGTTTTCACATATGCAGGTTGAGTGACTCTGGCATGTCTGTTCTAAGTGGAGAAAAAGGGTTTTGCAATTTTCTCCAGGATTGGGTCTTACTGGATTGGAGTTTACTGGAAACCAGCATCCAGGTTGTGTAGGTGTGCACAGACCTTTTAGTCAAGGAACTGTCTATGGTTCAAGGCTCCTTCCCTATAGGCACAGCGTGTGGGTGCAGACTCTAAGAGAGGACTGATCTGACCAGGCCTTTGCCTGAGAGCGCATTTAGGAAATTGTGTGTACTAAGGCAGGAAGCCCCAAGTTGGGCAGTTTGTTTGTCACAAGACTGAATGAGATAATGTGGCGAGTCTGTACAGAAACAGGCTCAGGGACTATGGAGTCCCTGGAGTTCTATTTTTCACTGTGCTGCTGAAAAACCCTGCGAGAGTAACCTTTTGGGTGTTTTTGAACCTTACTTCACTAGCTGTACTAAAGTTCATGAAAGGCTCTAAACTTGAGTGAACCCCCACAATTAATGGAATGCATAGATTTATAATTGTATCATAGGGAGGCTTCTATATTTGCCTAGACTAGGAATGTGGACATATTGGCATTTGCCTAGTAGGTTGTAGTGAATTGGAGTTCTTCCTTTGAGCAATGCAGACTCCATTTTAGACATCGTCCAAATTGGAGCTAATGCATAAACTATTACCATTAATAGGGTATGCACATGTGTTCTACATCAGAATTAAGTCAGATTACACAAAAGTGGGCCAAAAGAGCTTTGTATGCAAAATCAAATGCCTAGTTCCAACGTCGACCTTGCAGACATCCAGTTAAACAGCATAACATCTCTCATTCTTTTAAACAGATGCATCTTCAGATGACAGTTTGTGTGTCTGAGCGGGGTGTTGGACTCCAGAAGAGATAGTCTGGATTTCTGGACATTTGTGCTGGAAATTTGCAGGTGTTGAGAGAAACTATCATTTGACAGCAGGAGAGGCCAAACTACAGATTGGAAAAATTGCATTTTTTAATCAAAGCCTTAGTGGCTGACTGTCTTATTTTTAGGCCAGATGTCAAATGTTCCTCATTTATGTTCATGTTGAGGTAATTACTGATATGATTCCAAGAATAAGTAGATTGCGATAGCATTTCAGTATAGCAAAGCCATTTTTTTTAATTAAGGACACTGCAGTTATCATTTGTAAATGGAAATTCAATAACATACAGGGAAATGTACATTCTGAGAAGGTGTGACTTTTACAATTATGAATAGCCTTGATTCTGTAGATATGGTATATCTGAAACTCTAAAAAAGCCCCACAAATTGTATTCATTTTATGGCTTATATAATATAGTTTAAGGTGAACCTAACCTAGCATAAAAAAGTGCCTACAGTAACAACAGCAATAAAGTGCAGGTACCTTGCAGTGTCTAAAAGTCCATTGGATCCTAAGCACAGGCTTAACTCTAAGACAGAGGTTGAATTTTATTTTGCTTATATCTTATTTATTACAGGTACTTATATAGCACCGTCAATTTACACAGGGCTTTACATATATATATATATTTTGTACATTCACATTAGTCCCTGCCCTCAAAGAGCTTACAGTCTAAGGTCCCTAATTCACATTCATATATACACATGGGCCAGTTTAGACAAGAGCCAATTAACCTACCAGCATGTCTTGGAGTGTGGGAGGAAAACAGAGTGCATGGTGGAAACCCAGGCACAGGGAGAACCTGCAAATTCTGGGCAGGTAATGTCAAATTTGGGATTCGAACCGGCAACCCTAGTGCTGCTAGGCAGAAATGCTAACCATTAAGCCACTGTGCTGCTCTTGTTTCCCTTGTTTCTCCTTCCCCCTGTCATCAATACATTAATGAAATGTTTAAATAAAACCTTTCTATTTTTATTATATACCCTGGCGGCATCATCCGTCTGGTGCTCTGCGGGAAGATACAAAGATATCTCCATCTTCTATAAGCTGTGGACACACTCTTTGGTGGTCAGTCTATACAGGGGACAACCTAAGGGAGATATACCACTGTACATTGATGTAGACTTGTGGAGAACTTTTGTTCATACAGCCCATTTTGAATGCTCACAGCTACAATTACTTAATCTCTTATCCAAGAGGCTGCTTTGGGTTGCTCTGGCCCTTTTTGCCATCTTTTGTTGGGTTATTTAGGAACTCTAGCACCTGTGTCCGCTCCATGGAAGCTATAATGCTATAGATGTCCCGCCAGGGGCTGCTAATATGATACCAATTTAAAGGGTCTTGAGAAAGCTACGCAATAAGTGAAATGCGCTGATCCTTTGATGACAGAAATAACATACACTCCTCTAACTTATTGCTCCATCCAATAAGTATATTTACAGAGGGTGTTATATAAATATTTGTATCATATTTAGGCATCTATATGATTTTTTTTATATTTTCATGTCATATATGTAGCACTGTCCCCGTAGGGCTTACTGTGTGTTGACTTCTTAGGCCTCCCTCAGATTTCCTGCAGACAGTTGATGGGGGGGGTTTCACATATCCCCCTTAATTCCCTTTTCTCGTTACTCATTAAACAGTCCAGGGTATTTTGAGTTTTTGATATTTATTGTGGAACTTGGATGGGAGAATAGTGATCTTCTCAGTCACCTGCCCACAGTCAGTTTCCCTACGATCCATCACTGGACTTCTATTTCATCAACGTGGTTCAGACGACGATCTCTCTCGTTCTTCCGAATTAAGTCGGTATGTTCACCGTCATACCATTTTCGTCACACAGACGAAGGTGTTCATGAGACCACTCCGGTTCACTCTCAACTGGAATAGATGACACTTATCAATTCAACCTCATAAGGTGATAAGAGGGTAGGTTCAAGGTGTTATTTATAGTTTTTGAGTTTTATGGGACCTGACAAATTACTCATTGCTCTTTTCCCTTAATTCCCCCTATACACTTTGGGGGGG
>BLSH010198986.1:243415-263013 GCA_018402905.1 Glandirana rugosa | reverse complement strand
GTGGAGAACTTTTGTTCATACAGCCCATTTTGAATGCTCACAGCTACAATTACTTAATCTCTTATCCAAGAGGCTGCTTTGGGTTGCTCTGGCCCTTTTTGCCATCTTTTGTTGGGTTATTTAGGAACTCTAGCACCTGTGTCCGCTCCATGGAAGCTATAATGCTATAGATGTCCCGCCAGGGGCTGCTAATATGATACCAATTTAAAGGGTCTTGAGAAAGCTACGCAATAAGTGAAATGCGCTGATCCTTTGATGACAGAAATAACATACACTCCTCTAACTTATTGCTCCATCCAATAAGTATATTTACAGAGGGTGTTATATAAATATTTGTATCATATTTAGGCATCTATATGATTTTTTTTATATTTTCATGTCATATATGTAGCACTGTCCCCGTAGGGCTTACTGTGTGTTGACTTCTTAGGCCTCCCTCAGATTTCCTGCAGACAGTTGATGGGGGGGGGTTTCACATATCCCCCTTAATTCCCTTTTCTCGTTACTCATTAAACAGTCCAGGGTATTTTGAGTTTTTGATATTTATTGTGGAACTTGGATGGGAGAATAGTGGAATACTCCAACTTAACTATTCACAGTAGATAAGGTCAACTCTCACTTGGCCTCACCAGAGTACTTGTGGAAGCAGACACACTGCTTTTACCATACTGCCACTTGTATGGCTGAATTAAGCCTTCTTGCTCTCTCTAGCAGCAGACTTGGTGCAACTACTTTATCTTCAGGTCACTACCTAGCATCCCTTTGACTGACACCCGTCCACTGACTCTTCTAGCTGAAGGGATGGCCCTCACAGGACAGGCCCCATGAAACAGATCTATACTCACAGTAGGCAGAGTCAGATCCTTCCTGGTGTGTCTCCCTTCCAGTCAGCTCTGCAGGACCTCTGGGTTCAGCTTCACTCTGACTTTCAGGCCCTTAGGTCGACTACCCAAGGCCGCATGGCAACTAATACAGAGGAGGGGCAGCCCCCCCTCCCTGCAGGACCCCACTCTACAACTGAAGACCCCAAGCACATATGCCTTTGGCTTTATACAGTCAACCAGCATGCAATGAGGTACTTTCCTCTGCCAATAGCCAGGGCTGTAACAATTCCAATTCCACTTGTCAGGCTATCTCCCACTGTCCAATATGCCTCCCTATTGGACCAGTGTAAAACATTCAGACAAGCTGAGCTGCACTTCAGCACCAAGAGCAGACCTCACTAATAGATCCGGCTCCCTGGTAGGCAGAGAGGATTTTAAATTTGCCTAATGATCCTCCTGTTAGGCAGAAAGACCTAAAACAATACTCTCTTCTAGCACCTACCTAGGAGGGTGCTACATACACAATCTTGGATTTTTTAAAGGTGATGTAAATAAAATTTATACCTTTTATATTATCTGATTTTCCTCTAATGCAATTCCATTAAAGTCCAGTACAAGCAGGGTGACTCCCTGCAACCCCTTGTTCTATTAGAGATTTGGATGTGGCATGGGTAGAGGTCTTCCTTCTAAATTGTATTATAAACCTTATTTTAGCCATCAGAGCTCCGTGCTTCTGTATGCAATGCAGGCAGATCATGGCTGGTGGGAGGGACCAGCAGGGTGAAAACACAGCCCCTGCCTCAGTACTTTTCTTAAGAGCCCTCAACCCTGATGTAAGTAGTTGGCTGTCTCTTTCGTGGAATTTTACAAAAATCAAAATACCTTAATATGTGGATTTCAGTCTGGAGGAGGAGTGGACATTCCCAGGCAGGCTGTGTTTGCATACAGACCACCCTTTAACACTCATATGTAATGCTAAGCTTCCATGATTGAAAGAACTGAAATCCAATGAATGAAAGGGGTGGGCAGGGACAGTAAGGCTTGGGAGGAAAGGACTAGATTGGGGGCTGGGCTTAGGCACCCTAGTGGGGACAAGTGGAACTGAACTCACTAATGCCTGAACTCCAGGCTGAGAGCTATGGTCATGTGACAATCAACATTAAGGCAGATCTTCCGAACTTAGCAGTGAGCTGCAACTACACGGTTAACTCTTTAGAATCCATTGGCTGACTTCATTACACTGATGACACTTTTCTTCCTTAGAGGAAAGCACTCCCAGGTGTGCAGCATTTAGGGACTGGAGAGCCTGTACCAGACCCCACCAATCCTGCAGTTCATGTCACCTCTCTCCCAGTGGTTGCTATGGGATACAGGAAATTCTCTATCAGTATCCGTGTTTGCTCTCTTTCTTGAAGCTCCTCTGCATCTCACTTTCTTTCTTGATTTCAGGCTGGGTCCCTAGGCACTCTGTGTCGCAGGTCCATTCTTAAAGAGTGGGAAACCAACCGCTAATGGAGATGCCAAGCATTTAACCCCCTCCATTATCAGAGTGACCATCACCTCTGCCATGTCACCCATCTCCTGGATTGATTGGCTGCCTTGCATGTGACACATAGCAATAACACATTAACTTCCTCTGGGTGGTACTCTGTGTGTTAGACCCATGTCCTGTATCTTCCTCTAACTCAGTCCCCTTGCTGTGTTGCAAGTCCTGTTCTTTTGATAGGTTGTGCATGCATCCCTTTAAGAGATGTCAGGCAAAGCAAGTGAACAAAAAATATCCTTTAGGCCCCTTTCATACTTGTGCGACCTGAAAGTCACGCGACTTGGCAGCAATTCTTGTTGCAATTTTGCAGCAACTTGAAGTAATGCCTGTGTAATCTTGAGGTCGATGAACCTCAAATCGCATCAAAGTTGGACCAAAGTTGTGCAAGGACTACTTTGAAGTCGCTGCAACTTGATGTTGCACAGACATGAATGAGTACTCATTGGAAATCATGGGGTACGACTTGTCATGCGACTTTGCAGTCCCAAGTCACAGGACAAGTCATACAAGTGTGAAAAGGGCGTCACGGAGGTAGTTGCTGATAACAGTACAGTTCTCAATAAACATTCTTAACACAGTTCCTATACAGAGCTCTTCTAATATCCCATAGTGTGCATATCTTATGCAAAAGGCAAGTCCATAAAGCATAGCTCCCAACTATCCCTTATTTTGCAGGACTGTCCCTGATTTGGAACAAAGTCCCTCTGTCCCTCTTTCCTCCTCATTTGTCCCTCATTTTGGTCTGAACTATATAGTTGTACATAAAATGCACTTTTTATCTTTCAAAAAGTGTTTCCCAGTGCTAAACCTTTCATCCCATTTCTAAACGGCTGCATTTGTATATAGGAAAAGTGAGTATAAAGGAATAGCAGTGGTAAAAGAAGCACATGTGGGTTTAACCAATCTTTTTTGTGTATAATTCTCCTTTAAGGGGGGGGGGGGGCAGGGGGTGTGTCCTATGACTATATACTTTTGCTAATAGGTGTCCTTCATTCTCATCTCAAAAAGTTGTGAGGTATGCTTAACCACGTGCCGACCGCAGTCTGACGGCGACAGAGTGGCTCGATATCGCAAATCGCCATCATATGACGGCGGCTGCGATATCCCTCACTGTGAGCGCGTGCATGCTCACTGTATTTGGGGAGGGGGGGGCAGGGAGCGGGTAGGGCGGACTTGATCGCCACCGGCTACCCGCGACGGCCCCCCTGCAGTGAAAGAACGGAGGTCCGTGTAAGAGGGGGAAGGGCTGTGATCACAGGCTTCCTGTATATGGAAGCCGTGATCACTCCCCTCCCCCAGCCAGGCCAGCCCACACACAGTTAGAACACGCACAGTTAACCCTTAGAGCGCCCCCCTCCAGGTTAACCCCTTCACTTCCAATGGCATTTACACAGTAATCAGTGCATTTTTATAGCACTGATCACTGTATAAATGCCAATAGTCCGAAAAAAGTGTCAAAATGTTTTGACATGTCCGCTGCAATATCGCAGTGCTGCTAAAAGTCGCAGATCGCCGCCATTACTAGTAAAAAATGAAAAAAAATAAAAACCCCAGAAATTAATTCTCATCATCTGTAAACGCGGCAACTTTTGTGCAAACCAATCAATAAACGGCAATTGTGATTTTTTTTACCAAAAATATGAAGAATATAAATCAGCCAAAACCGATGGAAAAAAAGTTTTTATATATTTTTTTTGGATTTGTATTTTTTTTTTTTTTTGCAAAATTGTCGCTTTTCTTTTGTTTATAGCGGCAATTAGAAATGATGCAGAGGTGATCAAATACCACCAAAAGAAATCTCTATTTGTGGGGAAAAAAAGGACGCAAATTTTGTTTGGGTACAACGTCGCACGACCACGCAATTAGCGACGCAGTGCCGAATCGCAAAAAGTGCTCTGGTCCTAAAGTGGGAAATCCTTCCGGGGCTGAAGTGGTTAAAGCAATCCCTTTTAAAGCATTTTGCCCATAATCCACAAGAGGCAATGCATGCAAGTCCTTTAGAGTCCACAATTCACAGTAATCCAGAAAGGCAGCAATTCCAATTTGGTCTCCAGGCTCAGGTAAAGAGGACACAGGAAAACATCAATAAATATCTCCTAAGTGAGGACAGATCTCTCTTTTCACTGACACAAGTGGTGACAACTCAAAGATTTGGATTTTCTGCTCATATTCAGTCCATTTAAAGTGTTATTAAACCCAGGTCCCCACATTCACTATATCTGGTCTCCCACAGTACACAGAACTTGGAAATGCAATTATCTTAGTAAATATAAACTGCTAAATACATTTTCTCATCAGCAGTTAGAGCAGTCTTGTCACTTCTATTAGTGTCTGGTTAAAGCTTGTAGGAGGGGTTTTCATTCTCCCCTGATTGTCCTATGAGGCTGCAGGACCCCTGACCCTCTGTATAGACAGCGCTGATTGGCCCTGTGCTGATCACATGCACCCTCCCAAGAAAAAAACTCTATAGCAATACACACCAAACTGAGCATGTGCAGCTTACCGCAAGGCTTTGTTCTAGCAGCAGATAGATTGGGGACAATGGAAGAAGGTGAGGATCAGAGCAGACAGGAACAAACAGTCTTTTTACACAATGCAGAGGATTAACCCCTAAGGTGCCACAGTGAGTGTAACAAGCATGCTTTACTGCATATAAACACAGATTTTACTGTTGTGGGTTGAGTAACACTTTAATTCCAGTTTAATTGCTCACCATATGTGTGCAGGGACTTCAGGAGGAGGCTGACATTGAGTCAAATTCCGGCACTGACACTGCTTACATTTAAAAATACATTTGATGATGTATTAATGACTACAGAGCAGCATTAATGTGCTCCTATTTTATCTTCCACTTTATTAATATGCCTTATAATGTACTGCCATTGTAATCACATTTGACAATGGTCCTGATTCATTAAGCACTTAATGTGTACAGTATCCAATGCCAACACTTTTCTTTTTATTTTTGATTAGAGTATGTTGTGGTTAAAACTGAACTCCAGGCTCCTCTCCTTCAATGAAATTACCACTGCACACTGCGAGCCTCTCACAATGTGCATTAGAAGTTGCAGCAAGAACCCTCCTCATTTCCTAACTGGAAAAAATCTGGAATCATCTTGTAGGCAGGTGCCTGCAAGGGGTTAACAGGTTGTCTGGTCTAAGTATTTGCTTTACCTGGCTGTGCTCATTTCCTCATGTTAGTTGAGCCAGCCATGTGGTGGTTTGGGGGGTCAGTCTGACCCCCCGCATTACCGATCTCAGTAATTGGAAGCACTTTATCATGTGATCAGCCGTGACCAATCACGGCTGGTCACAGTGTAAACAAGAAGAGACGTTTATCGGCTTTTTCTGTACTCGGGACTGTAGACCTGAGTAGAGGAGAGCCAATCGGCTGCTCTCCTGATGGGGGGGGGGGGGGTCTGTACTGATGGTTTATCAGCGCAGTCCCCCTCGGATCACCACCCTAGACCACCAGGGAGCCTGCCCAGGGACCACCAGGGATGTGCCCACCCAGGACCACCAGGAAGCCGACCAGGGACCACCAGGGAGCTGATCCTGACCATCAGGGAGACCACCAGGTAAGAGGCACAGTGCCCAACATGGATGGCACTCAGTGGCACCTTCAGATGCCACCCTAGACCACCAGGGCAATGGCCCCTATCATTGCATTTGTCACCTGCTGATCACCAGTGCCGCTATCAGTGCGTACCAGTGCCACCTGTCAGTGGCCACTAGTGCCACCTATCAGTGCCACCTATCAGTGCCCATCAGTGCCACCTATCAGTGCCCAGTGCCAATCAGTGCCACATATGAGTGCCCATCAGTGCCGCTTATCAGTGTCCGTCAGTGTTGCATATCAGTGCCCATCAGTGCTGCATATAAGTGCCACCTACCAGAGCCCGTCAGTGCTGCTTATCGGCGCCGTCTATCAGTGCTCATCATTGCTGCATATAAGTGCCTCATCATCAGTGCCGCCTCATCAGTGCCAATCAGTACTGCCTCATCAGTGCCCGTCAGTGATGGAGAAAATGTACTTATTTACAAAGTTTTGTGACAGAAACAGAAAAAAACTTTTTCTTTTTGTAGCCCAAAAAATAAAAACCACAGAGGTGATCAAATAGCAGCAAAAGGAATCTCTATTTGTGGGGGAAAAAAAATGATAAAAATGTTGTTTGGGTACAACGTCACATGACTGCGCAATTGTCATTCAAAGCGCAACAGCACTGAAAGCTAAAAATTGGTCTAGTAGGGAAGTTTTCTAAGTGCCTGGTATTGAAGTGGATATAGGACAGGAAGTAAAAAGAATTATTTCTAATGGGACACAGATGACAAAAAAGAAAACATGACAGGAGATTTTAACCACTTCAATACTGGGCACTTAAACCCCCTTCCTTCCTGGACCAATTTTCAGCTTTCAGCGCTGTTGCAGTTTGAATGATAATTGCACGGTCATGCAAACTGCACTGTACCCAAATTATATTTTTATCATCTTTTTCACAGAAATAGAGTTTTCTTTTGGTGGTATTTAATCACCTCTGGGTTTTTTATTTTTTGAGCTACAAATTAAAAAAGACCAAAAATTTTCAAAAACAGTGCCTTTTTCTTTGTTTCTGTTATACAATTTTGCAAATAAGTAATTTCTCTTCATAAATTTTAACCAAAAAATGATACTGCTACATTTCTTTGGTAAAAATAACCCAAATCGGGGTTTATTTGGTGTTGGCGGTGATGGCGGACAGACAGATGTTTTGGGGACTGTGACAGATGTGATGGGGGCCATACAGATGTTTTGGGGACTGTTTTATGGGGACACTGACATGTATGGGGACAGGGGTACCAGTGGTGCTTGGTGCACTGTGTGGGGGGCGATCTGTGAGAGCTCTCTGTATAAAATCATTTTCATAGAGAGAGCTGTCACATAGCTGCAGCTCCCCCCCCCCCACGCACTTAGCTCTCACTGAGCTCGGCGGGGGGGAGAACTATTTACATTGTGACGGCTGTGATTGGACACAGCCGGCACATGATCGGGAGGGCCAATCATGGCACCCATATCCCGATCTGTGCTCGGCTGGATCCTGTGATCATAATGATCACAGGATCGATCCGCAGCGCGCCGCTTTGTCGCCCTGCTAGCACCCGTTCTGAAGGACGTAAATGAAAGTCCAATCAGAATGGCGTGGCTCCCACCCGGCCGTATATATACAGTGGCCGGGTGGGAGGTGGTTAACTACTCTATCCAAAATTAAACATTTGGCTTTAAAATATGCTTTAACCTCTCTTAGCACAGGCGCCTCCCGGCCCATTTATGAAACCGGGAGGCGGGGCGTGGCTTGAGATCACGTGACTGTCACAGTGACCACATGGTCCAAAAACTCCAGATCACAACGAGCAATCAGGAGCTTTCAGTTAAGCGACAGTAACTCTGCTGGGAGCACGTAGCGCGTATGCTTTCAGCACAGGTGTGTAGGCAGCAATCCACACAAATATGCTGCCCCTCGGCGCTAAAGACCAGGTGCTGAGAGGCTAGGGTTGCCACCTCATCCCTTTAAACCTGAACACATATGTATTGCACAGGTTCTGAGGCTAATTTAATGCAGCACCAAGTGAGTTTAATTACCACCTTAATTGGCCACAGAATCTGTGTAATGTGTCCTGGATTAAAGGGATGATGTGGCAATCCTACGAGAGGACGCATAGTTGCATACGGCCGGCGCCAAGGGGTTAATAAAATACTGCAGTTCCTTTAACAGCTTGTCGACCAGCTGCCATTGTTTGACGGCAGCAGGTCGGCTCTCCTGCGCGAATCGCCACAGCTGTATGGCGGCAGTTGCGGGCAGGAGCGCGCCACTACCGCGCTCTTGCCCCTGCTGCACGCTGTGTGAGCGTGCCCACAGGAAAGGCACACTCAATGTTCGCCGGTGATCCGCAATTGCCTGTTACAGGGGCGTTCTGTCAGGGGACATGTGACAGATCTACTCTTCCATGTAATCGGGATCAGTTATCATGCCCCAGCCAGCCCAGCCCCCACACAATTAGAACACAGTGAGGAAACACAGTTAACCACTTGATCGCCCCCTTAGTGTTAACCCCTTCACTACCAATGACATTTATACAGTAATCAATGGCTATTTTTAGCTCTGATCACTGTATAAATGTCACTGGTCCGAAGAAAAGTGTCAAAAGTGTCTGATCTGTGTGCCGCAATGTCGCAGTCCCGATAAAAATCGCTGATCGCCGTCATTATTAGTAAAAAAAAATAATAAAAATGCCATAAATCTAGACACGATAACATTTGCGCAACCCAATCAATATATGCCTATTGCGATTTTTTTTTACCAAAAATATGTAGAAGAATACATATCGGCCTAAACTGAGGAAGAAATTTGTTTTTTTGTATGTTTTTTTGGATATTTATTATAGCAAAAAGTAAAAAATATTGTTTTTTTTTTTTCAAAATTGTTGCTCTTTTTTGTTTATAGCACAAAAAATAAAAACCACAGAGCTGATCAAATACCACTAAAAGAAAGCTCTATTTGTGGGAAAACAAGGACGTCAATTTAGTTTGGGTACAACGTTGCACGACCGTGCAATTGTCAGTTAAAGCGACGCATTGGTAAATCGCAAAAAGTGCTCTGGTCAGCAAGGGGGTAAATCCTTCCATGGCTGAAATGGTTAGAGTTAAACTCCAGACACAAAACTTTTATTTATATACACACACCTCAATAACCACAAAAAATGTAAATCCACCTTGTGTGCACCAAATGCCTTTGCAAACACAGATATTTCCTTGTAAAAGTAGCAGCAACATCATCACTGTGTTGTACATAGCATGTGCAGAGAGCAGAGCTGTAGTTGTGGGAGGGGCCCAGCATCCACACCCACTACAGGCTGCCTGCATAAAACTACAGGAAGGGGCGGAGACAAGACCAGTCACCCTGCACAAGCAGAGAAGGCAGCAGTGACCGGTCTTTATTTCAGGTCAGAGGTAAAATGTCACACTGGATTGCTGCACAGATCTGGAAGAAATACACAAAGAACATCAACATTCCAGGAAGAATACACATGACTCGTTTGATATTTGAACAATATTTGCTTATCTCAGAGCTCAACTTTAATGCTAAGAGTTTATTTAGAACCCAGTGCCACTCAAATTAGGATTGTAATAATATTAGAAAATCCAATCAATTGTGTCATGGATGTATGGGAACTTCACTGCACTAGATAGAATTCAAAGACCAAAAATTATATAAAAACAATTTATTTAGACCCCTTTCACACTGGGGCGGTTTTCAGGTGATTTAGCGCTAAAAATAGCGCCTGTAAAACACCTGAAAACTGCCTCCCCTGCAGCTCCAGTGTGAAAGCCTGAGTGCGTTCACACTGAGTGGTGCGCTTGCAGGACAGGAAAAAAAGTCCTGCAAGCAGCATCTTTGGGGCGGTGCGGGAGCGGTATATACAGCGCTCCTAAACCGCCCCTGCCATTGGAATGAATGGCCAGTGCTTCGGAAGCGCAGCAACATGGGCACTTTTAACCCCTTTTTGACCCCTTCAGGGGGATAAAAGCACCCTGCTAGCGGAGCCAAAGCATCGCTATAACAGCGGTAAAGCGCCACTAAAACTAGTACCACTAACGGACCTGCCGCCCGAGTGTGAAAGGGCTCTTACAGAATATAATATCCATTTTTCAAAACATATGCTTTCCATAGGGGAACAGAGCCCCATATGCAGCTCTCATAGGTTCAAGTGTAACAGACTTGATGTAAAGGCTGAGACGTTTACAGTATCACTCTTTGTGGCTGCATAAATCTACAAGCTCATAGAGGGGTTGGCAGTTACAAGCCTACAGATGAAAGTTAAACTATTACTAAACCCACAACAGTACAATCAGTGTGTATATACAGTAAAGCATGCTTGTTATACTCACTGTGGAACCTAAGGGGTTAATCCTCCCCATTGTGTAAAAAGGCTAATTAATCCTGTCTTCTCTGATCCTCTCCTCCTTCCATTGTCCCCTAATAATTTCCTGATAACGCAAAGTCTATGGAGTCAGGCTGCACATGCTCAGTTTGGTGTGTATTGCTATAGAGTTTCTTTTTGCTTGGGAGGGTGCATGTGATCAGCACTGTTCAGACAGAGGGTCAGGGGTCCTGCAGCCTCATAGGACAGTAAGGAGATTGAAAACTCCTACAAGCTTTAACCAGACACTGATAAAAGTCATAAGACTACTATATACTGCTGATGAGAAAAGATATTGAGCAGTTTATATTTACTAAAATAATTGCATTTCCATGTTCTGTGTACTGTGGGAGACCAGCTATAGTGAATGCAGGGTCCTGGGTTTAGTAAAGCTTTAAAACAAATATGCCTAGCCTTCTGTTGGAGTAATCACATGGTGAGAGGGTCCCAAGGGGGTAAAGCGGACAACTGTAAATGCAGAGATCCAGATAGCAGCTGAGAGATCTTAACCACAGCCCAAATTGGGTCCATCCAAGAACACTCCAACACCAGGGAAGATGCATACATTATAACATTACAAAAAAGTGAGGATAACCACGTATTCCGTATTTAGTTCTCATAATGTACAGTGCATTTTACTATTTTACTAGACATAGAGCAGTAACTATCACCAGATTGTATAGTTTAGATGGCATTTGGGTATTATCACTATACACACCATCCCTGATTGCTTTTTGGTTATTGTGAGATCCTTGTTAGATAGTTCTTGTTATATGACTAACAGAGTACATAAGCTAATGTGGAGGATGTCAGAACATTTCACAGATAAGAAATGTCTGACATTTCTTTCAAGTTAATTGTAAGAAAAGTTAATTGAATCCAGTTATCAGCGATAAGGCTTTTTTTTTTTTTTTCTCAGATCATGTCTGTGCGTTTGTGAAGCAGACCCTATAGGTGAGATGGGGGTGCAGACTGCAGGAACCCTTCAAGCGCGTGACAGGCATTTACGTGAACATTTTAAAGCCTAAATTTAGCTAAAAACATAAAAATCAGCACAAGGAACATAACTCATAGATAGGATGATATGTCTCTTTTGCTGATTCTTCTTCCTTTGTCCTATCTCCGCCCCTCCGTAAACTTCTAGTGCTTCCGGGGTTAATACAACTAAAGGGTTGTCAGGAGCTCTCATTAGGAAAGATCAACTATGTACACCCTTTCCTGCCTGATCCACCATCAGGTGCACTACAGCTTCTATGTATGACACAGGATCTATGAATGGAGGGGGCAGAGCTTCCAATCATCCACCCATCCTCCCTTCAAAGATCACTGCCATTCATAGAATGCCTTGTACTTTTTGATTTTTGTGATAGGATGAGGTAGAGATTGTGAAGCCATTTGCCATTCCTTTCCACCTGATACGCTCAGAGAACAACCTTATATAAAAAAAAATACAAGATATTCTCTGTATGGCAGCAGTGCCAAGCAAGTGACCCCCTAAATTAAGTGTGCATAGGTGAAGCTGCTGGAGCAGCACTTGGAAGATTGGGGCTATCACTGTGTGTAGCATGGTCTACTACAGCAGTGGTTCTCAACCCTATCCTCAAGTACCTACAACAGGCCATGTTTTGGGAATTTCTCTTAGATAAAATAGCGGTCCAAAATACCAAGCCATTGACTCTGATTTAAAGCACCTGTGCAAAATAAAGGAAAACCTGCAAACATGGCCTGTTGGGGGTACTTGAGGACAGGGTGGAGAACCACTGCACTGCAGTGATTTTCAGCATCCCCAGTGGTCCTTTGGATATCAGATATGGATACTTACATTCAGGGCCAGGACAAGTGGGGGTGAGGGCAGGAGGGTCAGTTGTCCTGGGCACAGTGGTCTCTTGTGAGGAGGGGAGGGGCCTTTGTGGCAGGTACCTGCCACTACAGGCTGACAGCAGCAGCAACAGCAGCATCACTACTCCTGTCAGTTCAAGGCTGAAAGTGGCAAGGAGAGGAGGAGATAACTGGGAGAAGGCGCAGGCTGTGCTTCCCCTACCCCCTCCAGCTCCTCCCTACTGTCAATGCATTGCTCCTGGGTACAGGAGTTTAGCACAGGATGTTCACAGATCAGGACTATGCAGGGTTTGCTTCCCCACCCTATTTCTCCTCCCAAAACTTTTCCTGTTCCAGCAGCAGAAAAATGTGGGTGCAGGGCATGTAAGAAAACCTTACAAAGTCCTGATCTGACAGCCAGTGGCATCACTAGCCAGGCCATGTGCCTTGCATATCCTGCAGGGTGCCCTGCCCAGATTGTGCTGCAAGTTTGAAAATGACTCGCTAAGCTATTGCTAGACTTGCCAGGCTTCACAAGTTAGTTGTACATTTGCAGCAAGTCTGCATTGCATGACTCCAGATCAACTTTATTTGCAAACATTCTGCAAGTCTGCTGCAAGTTCAGGTTCAGTTATGTTGTACAAAAGTCATCCCACCACAGGGGTCACTGTGACTTGCAGAGCTCTTACTGTAGACTCACCACTGCAACATTGTTCTTGCAAGAGACTTGCCAAGAAAATTTGGTACAAATTGGAAAAGTGTTAATTAGAACTTGTGCTTCAAGTGCTCTGCAAGTGTACAACTTGCCAGTGAAAATGTGCAGCAAGTTAGGAAGATTTACAGTTCAACATTGCCAAAGCCAAACAAGTCATCCTTGTATATTTGGGTTGGTCCCCGTGATGCAATTCTCCACCACTGCAGTATTCAGTATCTCTGCCTGTTTGCTTCTTGTCAACACAAGTAAAAGTCAGAGCCAAGGGAAGCTTCCCCTAGGCTCCACTTCAACCCTGACATGTCAAAGTAATGAGGAGCCTACTGGGACTGGGGGGGGGGGGGCAATATCCCCTGGCCATCTGCCATTAAGCATATGAGGTTTTTAAGTTTGAGGGTAGGAGGGATGGACTTTGTGCTTAGAGGCGGGATGGGGGGGGGGGGAGGAATATGTGCTTAGAAAATAAATTTGGGGAGGGGGGAATTTGTGGTAGGAGGGGTGATTGGAGGGGAGTGAAAGGGTTGTGCTAGGTGGGGGGATATGGGAGGAGGGAAGATATTTGGGGGGAGATAATTTGTGCTAAGAGGGGTGATTGTGTGGAATGAGGAGGGGTTGTTCTAGGAGAGGGGATAGGGGTATTTGAGCTGGAAGGGGGGATTGGGGGCGGGCAAAGACTTTTGCTGGGAGGGGGAGGGACAGGGGGAGCATTGTACTGGGAGGAGGAGGGATTTGTGAATGTTTTTACATTTTTTGGGGTGAAATTCTGCCTTGCAGGAAGGGATTTTGTTGGGGGATAGTGAGGGGATTTCTGCAGACACATAATGCTCAAACATCATAGGGGGCATAGAGGGTGCAGGGCCTTGTCCTGATATTGCTCACATGAAGCCAATATGGACCAAAGTAAAATTGCAAAAAAAGATAATTCATGGAGTTCTGCTTTAAAGGAGAAGTACAGCCAAAGCTTGTTTGGCTGTACTTCTCCTGTGGATCAGAGGAGTGCAATTCGTTCTGTACTCCTGTGACCCATTTCTAGCAGACAACTGGCTGAAGCGTGCTGTCAGCTGACGTAACAGAGCCGGTCCAGGCTCGGGCAAGATTGTGACAATGAAGTCAGGATCTGGCTAAATGCCTGAACCAATACCTGGCTCAGCCTCTTCGCCACTGAGAGCCTGAGCTGGCTGCACCCACCCCCTCCACAGCCCAGCACTCCAGTGAGCGGGGGGGGGGGAGAAGAACAGAGAGCCAGTGACCGACAGTCAGTAGCACTCTGCTCAGGGAGCAATGAGAACCGAGGGAAAAGTGGTGTTTGATCGCTCGGTTCTCAGCGTTAGAGCCAGCGGGGGACAGATGCAGCATCCGACCGATGCTGCATCCACCTAGATAAGTATGATTTTTAAAAAAAACAGAACCCCATATTTCCCTTTTAACCTTTCAGTATTCTTCCTTCTCAAGTCTTCTTACAGGTCAGTAACTGGACAGAAACTATATCAACCATTGTTGTTACCCATAGCAAGAAATGAGTAAGCAGGCATGTTATAATTAGACATGAGGGTCGAAGTGCTTTTCCATCAACCAATTGATTTTTCTAGTTTCAAATTGTTGTCCTTACTGCCCTATGATTGGCTGCTTCATTTGCCTGTCAATACGAAGAAGCAATCAGAAAACAGAACTAAACAGAAGAGTTTTGACATCTGTCAAGCAATAGCATTTATCATCTTTCAGACTACTTGACCCAAAGCTAGAGTAGCCTGCAAATGGGCAGTGGGCAGCTTTAGATATTAAACAATGTGCCCTGCTAGCAGTAAAACATCGCTCAGAAGATTTTTTTCCCATATTTTAACATTCCACACTTGTAAAGTAGACAGACAGGGAAGACCAATCTGATTTTTTCTCACAATTTTCTCTTAGGAAATACTTGACACATTTCTGGGCGACTTGACAGACATTATCATGGCAGCAACCAGTCAGCAAAAGCAAAGATTGTGGAACTGATATCAATCAGTATAAAATACCCATTTATCACTTTCACCCTGAAGACAATTTATAACTTTCACGTAGGAAAATATATGCTTCCAATACAGTGGCCTTTATAATCTGCATCTATATAAGTTTTACCTCGGGAGGCTGTACCACTGTTAATCAATTTATGTATTTACCATTTGTTGTTATTCTTGTCTTTCTTTTTTTATGAATTCACTTTCAAACTGAATGCCAAGTATACATCTAAATACACAAATGCAATACATATTTAGGTGCTGTGTTACCTGCCAAAGGGCTTGTATTACTGTCCATCCAGTCCTAAGATTTAGACAAATCTACAGTCATGGCGAATAGTTTTGGGAATGACACAAATATTAATTTTCACAAAGTCTGCTGCCTCAGTTTTTATGATGGCAATTTGCATTTGGCTTTGCACAAAATGAGATTCACAGGCAAGGATATTACTGCTACTTAGATTCCACCCAAATCAACCATTTATCAGATAATCAAGAACTTCAAGGAGAGAGGATCAATTGTTGTGAAGAAGGCCTGGGGTAAAGTAATTTTCTCTGATGACTCCCCTTTCCGATTGTTTGGGGCAGCAGGAAAAAACCTTGTCCATAGAAGAAAGGGTGAATGCTACCATCAGCCCTGTGTCATGCCAACAATAAAATACAGCCATGAATAAAGAATGGTACAAAAACATCCTCTGGGATCAACTTCTCCCAATCATTCAACAGTTTGGTGAGCTAATGCCTTTTCCAGCAAGATGGAGTACCTTGCCATAAGTCAAAAGTGAAATCTAAGTGGCTTGGAGAACAAAACATCAAAATTTTGTGTGCATGGCCAGGAAACTCCCCAGACCTTAATCCCACTGAGAACTTGCGGTCGATCCTCAAAAGGCAGGTGAACAAATAAACCCCACAAATTCTGACAAACTCCAAACATTGATAATCCAAGAATGGGCTGCTATCAGTTAGGATGTGGCCCAGAAGTTGATTGACAGCATGCTAGAACAAATTGCAGAGGTCTCGAAAAAGAAGGGTCAACACTACGAATATTGACTCTTTGCATAAATGTAAGGTAATTGTCAATAAAAGCCTTTAACGCTTATGAAATGCTTGTAATTATACTTCAGTATTCCATAGTAACGTCTGACCAAAAGAACTAAAAACACTGAAGCAGCAGACTTTGGGAAAATTAATATTTGTGTAATTCTCAAAACTTTTGGCCAGGGTTGTACTTTCCAGTACAGTTAACCTGGTGACTTGACTTTCCTCTGCTGCAGTTAGGTAACACATCCTGACCCCAGCCTGTGACTAGACATTGAAGGAACAGAATAAGACTGTTGGTGTACAGAACGCCTCCCAAAATGTCTTTTGCTGATTGCGTGATTGGCTCACTGATGTTCTCAGAAATCTGCACAAAGATGCAAGTCATATTTTAGGCCCCCACAGAAACAGAAGTTCTGTTTTTACTGAAATACTCCCTAAGGCTCCATTCACAACAAGCTGCACCACTTTTTTGTAGCACTTTTTATGGCACATTTGTCACTTGGGTAGCCTTAAACAAGACAAATACAGCAAAGTGGCTCATGTACCTTTTTTCTTTTGGCACTGAGCCAAGCGCATTTTGCACTCAATATTTTGCTGCATTTTTTGCACATTTCCTGCGTTTGGGGTGCCATGAAGAAATAATGGCCCTGCAAGAGCGTTGCATGCTTTGTCATGTTTTTCGTGCCTTTCCTTCTATGTTTCAAGAATGCCTAGGTGTGAATATGGCCTAAGGGTTAATTACTTCTAAAGGGATGCAGACACTGAAATATTTCTCATCAGAACTGCAAAAAGTGCAGCAGGTGACTATAATGAACCAGACCCTCCCATTCAAAATCATTCTACACAGGACATGCTCAAACAAACATTTATTTCTTCAGAGCAGAAGCAGGTAAGAATCTGCAACAATTGTTAAAGTCCTTGCAATGTACATTAATCACCCAGAGGAGATTTTTTTTTTTCAACAAAATCAGAGTTACTCTTAAAAGTTAACCTATAATGAGAATTGGGTATTGCTCCCACTAGTTTGAATAATGTTTGAGCCATTGACTTGAAAGAATATGCAGATCACAAAAGCAGGGTAGAGGCAGAGGTCCATTTTCCGGGTCAGTGACTATTAGTACTGAGAAGGTCATCATGATAGCCAGATAACTAGCATTTTTACAGCAGTAGTTCACAAGTGGCAGCTTCTACATTCCTCTATTATGAATGATTTTCTCTAAGTAGTAGAGTGTAAGCACTATAGTTCCCAGATTCTTAATTGGCAATATGTGATCTTTCAGGGACTGGTCTAGAAGGTATTTCTAATGTTAAAACTAAACCCTGCTTAGCTATTAAAAATTCCTGATTCAATGATCATTTAGTTTAATGGGATGTAATGGAGAGGAATACTTTATTCCCACTCCCATGGAAACCCATATTCTTTTTTGCTCCCACTCTAAAAAATGGGTTGACCCTTGTCATCACATACATTGCAGGACCAGCATTTTTCTTTTTAATATACTGGTTTATGTGTTGGCCTTTAATATACGTATATGTATATGGGGGCATATTTGCTCACTAAATATTCCTGCTTTGCAGTGCTTCACAATATACACAATATATATCAGCAAGCAAAGATATATAAAACAGCGCTAAAGGTATATAAAATATACACATCTGCTAAACACCCAGTGGTAGGTGTAAACTATTGCAAGAATAATAAGCACAATCCACAGTCCATAAGGTGGTCGCAATACATATATCCAAGTGTTAATAGGAATAGTCCTTAATTCGGGAGCCTCCAACACCACACCCCGTGCATAAATAAGTGTGAACACCTTCCCCAATGGTAATGCTCTTACCGGAGATCAATGCCAGGCACTCTCATGCTCAGGCAGACATGAAATTTGTGTATCTCCGACACATACAAGGCAGGTGAACTTGATTCCGGTTCATGCTGCGGGTCAGTCTCATAAGGGATATAAGAATAAACACCAAGGCATAGTGTGATACCGCTTACAGACTCAGTATTATTAAAATAAAAACAACAACGGTCCCCTCCTGTAGGTAAAACTCTTACCAGATAATAGTAAGATAAAGCATGTATATCTAGATGGGGACGCCGGCCATCTCTGGAATCTTTGCAGACACCGCTAGGAAGCCTCCACCTCTCCCCCAACCAGCAGGGATCAGGAAAAATCAGACGTCCACCTCTATAGAGTTGCCATTCAGCCGCCTCAGATGCGTTTCGTCATATAGACTTCAACTTGTGATTGGAGTGCTTCACAATGGTTGTGCTTTACTGCCCCACATCACAATCCAAGTCTCTGAGTTGACCGACTCGCTGAAAAAAACATTGTATGTGGCAAATAGGTTTTTTTCACCTCACTCACCAAGCTCTGGAGCAAATTCCCTTGCCAAATGCAACTACCCTAAAAAAGAAAAAAGCCTATTTGCCCTTAGTAAATCAACTCTTCAGCATCCTTTCCTGAGTTAGGCCTGGTTCACACCTATGTGATTTTGGTGCTTTTTAACAGAAAAGCACTGCAGTTCATTTAACATGGTTTCTTATGGGACACATTCACATCTATGCTTTTTTCAGCCACTGTGTTTTTGGAAAGGGTCAGGGACTTTTTTTTTAAATGCAAAGCGGTGCTTTTTTTTGCTTTTTGATTCAAAAGACTTCAATAGAGAAGCTGTAGAAAAGCATGTAGCATTTTAGGAGCAATTTTCCACAACTTTACTAAGATCATGCAGTGATTTGCATTTACAGTGCCTTGCGAAAGTATTCGGCCCCCTTTGAACTTTGCGACCTTTTGCCACATTTCAGGCTTCAAACATAAAGATATAAAACTGTAATTTTTTGTGAAGAATCAACAAGTGGGACACAATCATGAAGTGGAACGAAATTTATTGGATATTTCAAACTTTTTTAACAAATAAAAAACTGAAAAATTGGGCGTGCAAAATTATTCAGCTCCTTTACCTTCAGTGCAGCAAACTCTCTCCAGAAGTTCAGTGAGGATCTCTGAATGATCCAATGTTGACCTCAATGACTAATGATGATAAATAGAATCCACCTGTGTGTAATCAAGTCTCCGTATAAATGCACCTGCACTGTGATAGTCTCAGAGGTCCGTTTAAAGCGCAGAGAGCATCATAAAGAACAAGGAACACACCAGGCAGGTCCGAGATACTGTTGTGGAGAAGTTTAAAGCCGGATTTGGATGCAAAAAGATTTCCCAAGCTTTAAACATCCCAAGGAGCACTGTGCAAGCGATAATTTTGAAATGGAAGGAGTATCAGACCACTGTAAATCTACCAAGACCTGGCCGTCCCTCTAAACTTTCAGCTCATACAAGGAGAAGACTGATCAGAGATGCAGCCAAGAGGCCCAGAGACGTCAAGTAGGTCTCACTAGTACCCGGAGAACCGACGTAGAGACTAGTCAGAAGAGGAACATACTCGACTTTCAAATCTCCCTGCCGGTCCAGAACCATCTAAATGTCACCAGACTATGAGGAAGGTAAAGTTTTAATAGCGAACGTGTCACGAGGAACCCTACAAATTTCGAACCCTTTAGAAAAACGTAGGTTTAGGCCGAAATTTGAAGAGGTGTTGTCATAGAGCCTGGACGGACCACACAAGGAACAAGAAATACTACGAGAGACGCGAAATTTGCCTGGAGACTCTGATAGTGTCACGTCCACGTAAATATGCCTCTGAAC
>BLSH010198986.1:229035-240870 GCA_018402905.1 Glandirana rugosa | reverse complement strand
ATTTGATTTTAATTTATTTTCCCTATCCCCATTTATTTGTAGGGCACTTGCCCTAGTTTGAAGATGATTTTAGAACAGTTATATGGCTTCTACCGTTAATTAATACTTTTCAGACACAGTTTGAAGATGAACCACATTCATCTCCATTTTTGCATTTTTTATGTTTTTATTTTTTTAAAAATATTTAAAGTTATTTCCCTGTCCCCATTTTTTTGTAGGGCGCTTGCCCTACCCTTACCCCCATTTTACTTCCTTTTGCAGCCCTCTGGGGCTTTCCAGGACTTTCCTACAGCCATTTTTGTGCCTAAAAGTTCGGGTCCCCATTGATTTCAATGGGGTTCGTTGTCCGTGCGATCGTTCGGGTTCCGTCCGGACCCGGACCCGGACTTTGTCCCGAAGTTCGGACGGACCAGCAGAACCCGAACTTCCAGGTGTTCGCTCAACTCTAATAGAGATGGATCCATCAGAATCCCTGAATCATAACATAACGAATGGAACAAAATGAATTTCATATAAATTTGTTATGTTATGATTTGGAGATTCTGATGGATCCACCTAGATCCAACCCAAACACAATAAGTAGGAATCATCTTATTTCACTTTTATACCTTAGTGTATTTTTTGCAATATGTTTCCATTTCATATGTAGTGCATTTTTTTATATTAATTAAAAATGTTAATGCAACATAACGAAATGGATCTGAATCAATTTGGATCATTCATTATGTTGTTAGGGTATTTCGGATCCGAATGAAACCAATGAATTGCTTTGTTTCATTATAATTCATTTCAGATTTGTTGAAATTCATTACCATTGTGATTTGTCCAAATTTCCATTCACAACTAAACGAATCACACATCAGTAGACAAGAGTTCATCCTGGGGAAAATGTAGATCCCTTCCACTACCCTCACAGTGCTTCTCTCTCAGTATGGCCAGATAAATTATGTTGAGGAATGTGCAATCTTATTCTGGCCTATCACATGTCAAATTAAATAATTTGTTGAAGTGAATATAGTTTGGCGCATAGTAGAAAGTGTAATTTGTCTTGTGCTATCATCCTTTCAGTGCATTACTGCATACCTCTATTGCTTCAGCTATTAGCAAATTCACTTTTTGTACCATTATTTATTTGGCACAGATTATGAGACTTTTTTGTGAAAAAAGTTGCACTTAGGATTTTTTTTTACAATTTCCATTTCCAATTTCTATAATTTCAAACCCTTAAAATTGAACAAATATTGATGCCAAAAAATAAAGCTTTCTGTGCCCCTATTATTTGGCACACTGGAGATAGTTTATCTGGTCCATGTTTCTTCCCCTTTAGCAAAGGCACAAATGTATAAAGCTATTCTTTAAAAAAATAAAAAATATTTTGGTTCTATATTATATTATCCATCTACTGTATTTTTCATACATTTGTGTCTTTCATGTATTTCATATGCAATGTGTGAACGTTACTAACTTCTTATTCACAACAATAACGTGCCACAAGCCATATTTACATTGTACAGCTCCACTGCACAAAGGCCTTCATGGAATATGAATACTCTGGAAAAGAGAAATAAGATGGAAATGGCTTGAATCCAAAACCATCATAGTGAGGATGACACAGATGAGTGAGATAAGAGTAACTTCTGAAAGACCCCAGACAATGGTGACTTTTTTCCGCTGTACTCCAGGGATCGGGGCCGTGAGCCACCTGCATCCCTGTGACATCACTAATAAAACGGACAAAGTGTGATTGCTTGATGGGTGCCGGTTATCAAATATCAGACATCACCTGTGATTAGAGCATCCCGGCAAGAGATAAAATTCATCTGTCATCTGCCAAACTATTTCCCTTTTAGTTCACTCCACAGATTTTCTCAGGAAAAAAAACATTTCATTCTTCATAAAAACATGCACAATTTAAAGATAAATGTTATCTGAAGTAAAATATTAGCTAGAAAATTAAAATATTAATTAATGTCTCTCTTGGACCCCCCCCCCCAAAAAAAAAAAAAAAATTGATCCCCTGCAGATTTTGTAAGTTTGCTTACTTGCAAAGAAATTAAGGGTCTATATTGTTTATCATGAATGCATCTTAAATGATAGAGACAGAATATCAACCAAATATCCAGAAAAAGAACACATATTACAAATGTTATACATTGAGTTGCAGTTCAGTGAGTAAAATAAGTATTTGATCCCCAAGCAAAACATGACTTGGTACTTGGTGGAGAAACCTTTGTTTGCAAGCACAGAGGTAAGACGTTTCTAGTAGTTGGTTACCAGGTTTTCACACATCTCAGGAGGGATTTTGGTCCACTCTTCTTTACAGATCTTCTCTAAATCCTTAAGGTTACTTGGCTGTCGCTTGGCAACTCAAATTTTCAGCTTTCTCCAAAAATTTTCTATAGGATTAAGGTCTGGAGGCTAGCTAGGCCACTCCATGACCTTAATGTGCTTTTTCTTGAGCCACTCCTTTGTTGCCTTAGTGGAAGGTTTTGGGTCATTGTCATGCCGGAAGACCCATCTACGACCCATCGATCCATCTTCAGTGTTATGGCTGAAGGAATAAGGTTCTCATGCAAGATTTTACAATACATGGCCCCCATCCATTGGCCCCTCAATGCAGCAAAGTCGGCCTGTACCTTTAGCAGAGAAACAGCCCCAAAGCATAATGTTTCCACCTCTGTGCTTGATTGTATGGATGGTGTTCTTATGGGTCATAGCCAGCATTTTTCTTCCTCCAAACATGGCGAGTCGAGCTAATGCCAAAGAGCTCAATTTAGGTCTCACCTGACCATAGCACTTTCTCCCAACCCTTCTCTGAATCATTTAGATGTTCATTGGCAAACTTCAGATGGGCCTGTGTATGTGCCTTCTTGAGGAGGGATACCTTGCAGGCACTGCAGAATTTCAATCCATGGCCACGTATAGTGTTACCAATGATTTATTTGGTGACTGTGGGTCCAACTGCCCCACAAGCTCCTCCAGTGTAGTTTTGGGTTGATTTTTCTTATGATCATACTTACCCCATGAGGCGAAATCTCGCATGATGCTCCAGACCGAGGGTGATTGATGGTTATTATATATTTCTTCCATTTGCGAATAATCGCTCCAACAGTTGTCTCTTCATCATCTCTCCCATCAAGCTTACTGCTGATGGTCTTGTAGCCCATTTCAGCCCTCCGCAGGTCTACAATCTTGTCCCTGACGACCTTTGACAGCTCTTTGGTCTTGCCCACGATGGTGAGGTTTGAATGCAAGAAAGAGATTCTGTGGACAGGTGTCTTATACACATAACAAGTTGGGAGCACCTTCTTAAATTGACAGGATTAATCTGTGTACAACATGAGCACATATTGTAGCCAGTCTGTGGGAGGCAGAATTATTGTTGGTTGGTAGGGGGTCAAATACTTATTCTACTCACTCAACTACAACTCAATTTATAACATTTGTATCATATGTTTTTGTTTCTGGATTTTTGGTCGATATTCTGTCTCTGTCATTTAAAATACACCTAAGATAAAAATTACAGACCCTTCATTTCTTTGTAAGTGGGCAAACCTACAACAAATGCAGGGGATCAAATAATTATTTTTCCCACTGTATATATACAACATGTATATACGATATACACCAATTAGTGGTAACATTATGATGACCCACTAATATTGACCAAAACAGACCTCTCTGTCACCAAAACAGCCCTAATCCCTTGAGGCATGGATGCCAATTTGAAGGTATGCTGTGGTATCTTTCAGCAAGCCATCAGTAGCAGATACTTTAAGTCCTGTAAGTTGCAAGGCGGGCCTCCATGGATCAAACTTGCTTTTTTTAGCACATATCACAGATGCTTGATGGAATCAGATCTGGGCAATGTGGAGAGCAAGACAACATCTCAAACTCATTGTTTTGTTCCTCTAACGATTTGGGAACCATCTTTGTGCACTTCCATCAGGGAATACCATTTCCATGAAGAAGTAAGTGTACTTGGTCAGCAACAATGTTTAGGTAGGCGGTACGTATCAAGTAACATCCACATGAATGGCAGGACTCAAAGTTTCCCAGCAGAACATTGCCCAAAGCATCACACTGACTCTGCCAGCTTGCCTTCTTCCCATACTGCATCCTGGTTCTGGTGTGGCCATCCACATGATGTAAAAGCAAACATGATTCATCAGACCAGGCCACCTTCTTCCATTGCTCTGTAGTGCTACCCCTGAAGGAGCATCTGTAATTTTACCGGTTCTTTCCCATAATTAGTGCAGAGGCAGCCAGGCACACAGTAGCATATCACTCATTCTGGCTAAATGATCAGTCTAGCGGACAAAGTCTTATCTCAAACACAAACGTCATGCAACTGAAAGTTGTTGTATTTGCTCATTAGCTTTTGCTCATTGCTTTTCTTTTTCTTTTTTTTTTGGGGGGGGGGGGGATACTTGCTGTGGTGAACATATTTTTAGTTTATTCTTATGTATTTATGAGATAGCTCAGTGTGATTTGTGCTAGATAAACACATTATGCCACATTGACATGTTGTGGCCATGTTGTGCTGTCATCTACTTTGCTTCCAGACAACATCCACATATTCAGTTTAGTCCTGTATGTTCCAGCATCAAAAGTGGGCACTCTGTGCGCATTCGTAAAATGCAGCAGAACCTCCCTGGCTTTTGAGGCAGAAAAGCACTTTAAAGAGGTTTCCCCTCTGTTTTCACCTTGTGATCTGACCAGCAACACTTTCTGTATTAGAATGCCACACTCTGGATGAAGGAGCACAGGGGGTACCTTTGGACAGCAGCATTGTCAGTCTGAGAAGAGGGGAGTGTTAAATGTATTAGCAGATTTTAATACACTAACAAACTGAAGCCAAACTCCAGATAATACTTTAACCACTTCCCGCCCAGTGTATTAACAAATGACGTCCGGGCGGGTGGTTCATTATCCTAATCGGATGTCTATTGATGTCCTCAGGATAATCCGTGATCGCGCGCCCCCAGGCGCGGTGATCAGGTGGTGCCGTGGGTCAGTCTGACCCACCGCATTACCGGCCGAGGTAAAAGGCTTCCGTGGAAGCCTTTTACCATGTGATCAGCCGTGACCAATCAGAGCTGATCACAGTGTAAATAGGAAGAGCCGTTTATGGGCTTTTCCACTGCTCAGGTCTGCAGAACTGAGCAGCGGAGAGCCGATCGGCTGCCCGCCTGATGAGGGGGGGGCTGCGCTGAACATTTATCAGTGCAGCCCCCCTCAGGATCCCCCCTCTGGACCACCAGGGAGCCTGTGCAGGACCACCAGAGAGCCCCCCCCAGACACCGCGAGGAGGCCGCCCAGGACCACCAGGGAAGGAACATGGAGGCTGCCCTGGACCACCAGGGAGCCCCCACTAGACCACCAGGTAAGGGCAATATAGTGCACTGTAGGGATGGCACTATGCCCATATGATGCCTGCCAGTGCCATCCCTAACAGTGCTGTATGCACCAGTGCCCACCAGTGCCACCTATCAGTGAGCACCTGTGCCCACCTGTGCCACCTAAAAGTGCCCATCAGTGCTGCATATGTGCCCCATCATCAGTGCAACCTTATCAGTGCCACCTCATCAGTGCCAATCTGTACTGCCTCCTCAGTGCCTGTCAGTCTAGCCTCATCAGTGCCCATCAGTGTAGCCACACCAGTGGCCGTCAGTGAAGGAGAAAGTGTACTTTATACAAAGTTTTGTGACAGAAACAAAGAAAATGTTTGTTTTTTTTCAAAATTTTCAGTCTTTTTTATTTATAGCACAAAAAATAAATACTGCAGGGGTGATCAAATACCACCAAATGAAAGCTCTGTTTTTGGGAACAAAATGATAAAAAGTTTGTTTGGGTACAGCGCCACACGACCACGCAATTCTCATTCAAATCGCAACAACACTGAAAGCTGAAAATTGGTCTGGGCGGGAAGTGTGCTAAGTGCCCGGTATTGAAGTGGTTAAGCAGTTACAACAAACAGTTGTTTTTCTATATGGAATAAAGGTTTTACATAAATAAGTAAAAGCTAATCATTGTAAGCAGCAAGATCTTGCACTGTTTCAGCTCCGTAACTGATACATTCTGCTAGAATAGAAAGCCTGTTCTGTCGCAAAACAACAGACTCACTGGCTGGATCATTAGGTGAAAATAGAAGAAAGAAATGCTAAAATAGAAAATGAATGCAGTTATATCACCTAATGGTAAGCTAGAATATAATACATGTTTTCTTTTAAGTTTAATACCACTTAAATATGTTAGGTAAGTCTATTATTTAAATACACTAGTGCATCTACCACTACCCTTTCCCCAGAAAAGGTGTCTCCATTGTTCATCAATCCAGAGTGAAGATACTCCAAGTCTGAGTTCACATCTGTGAGGCTGCGCTTGCTGTGTTTTTCAGGCACGTTTTGCAGTGCATTTTGCATTTTTAAACCCTAGTTTTTCATGCATTTTGTGTTTTACATTTTTTTTCTCTTTAAACAGGCTGTAAACAAACTGTAAACATTGCTGGTTTCTAAGGAAAGGGACAAGAAGCCAGCCACTGCATTCTTAACAACCGAAGAGTCATCAGCTGTCAGCAGGGTCCCCGCTAACAGCTGAATGTAAAAAAAAAGAATTGGCAGCAAAAAAAAAAAATATTGAAAAAAATGGTGTGGGGTCCCCCCCAGGTCCATACCAGGCCCTTTGGGTCTAGTATGGATGCGGAGGGGACCCCCATGCCAATTTTTTTTTTTTTAAATGGCGTAGGGTCCCCCCAAAATTCAATTAAATTGTGGGGGTCTGCGAGTGGGGGGCTTATTGGAATCTGTAAACCCCCTTTAAGAAAGGGGGCCCCCGGATATGTGAATGAGTATGTGGCACACTGTACAGCTGCCCATTAACCCCAAAAAGCAGCGAAGGGTTAAAAAAAACAAGAGCCAGTTTTTGACAAGTCCGTTATTAAAAAAGAAAAATATCCCCTGTCATAGTGCCAACATGTCTTCTTTCTCCGGTACCGATGTCTTCTTCCTCTGGTAGTTTCTACTACCTCCGGTGCAGTCTTCTCCCCGAGCTGTCTTCTCCTTGTGCTGTCTTCTTCCTCGCCGCCGGTTACCTGCTAAAAACAAAAAAAACAAGAAAAATAGAAAATACTGCGCTAACCAAAAAATGTCATAAATAAGTAGATAAGTAGCTGCTAGCACCACAATCTTCCTAAATTGTGAACAAATCATAAACAAAATGTGCAGCACTTAGAAATGTGAACATATTATGTCCATAACAACAATAAATAATAAACACAAAATTGTCCTCAGTAGGATAAATCCATAAATATATAAATGAATTCTTCCACCACATGTGAAATAAATGTGTATAATTTGAGCTTCAATTTGCCGTGAAGCACCCACATGCACCTTACACCTCCACCACTTAGGATAACGTACTCTTACCGGAATTCGTAAATATACACGCATAAAACTAATTGGTGGCAACGGGATTAGACCACATCCAGGTAGATCATGATGGACCTCAATCCCTCAAAGGTAACGCTTCAACATATAGTTGTTAATCTGGGACCTTATGGAACACTGTCAAGGGGACTCCAACGCCAGAAGGTAAACTCCAGATGCAGTCACAATGTACCTCAGTGAGAATATATAAATGGCCACATAGCGTAATACTGTAAACCAGTGAAGATTTATTAAAAGAATCACACTTACATGGTAAAAGTAGAACAAAAGCGATATGGAATTCCAATCAGTTTAAAAAGTATGATGATAGACGAGCAGGCCTGCCTCAGCTGACGCGTTTCGTCCGCCAGGACTTCAACAGGGGTATGGGTGACCTGCTCTCATTGCACTCAATTTATAAATGACAAAAATTGCACAAACTCGGAACTACACCCAAGCCCCTCCCCCGGCGTGAGTTGCAAGCCTCACTCTCATCCAGCGAGCCTAAGCTCGTCATTGGTCAGGGCCAATTTGGGTGGAGCTCTCAAGCCAAGAAGTACCATACAGTTAAGAGAAACGTCACTTCCGGTGTCTGCAACAAACGTCCACAGTAACATGCCCGTCAATAAGCCTGCCAACTGACTAACAGAAAAAAAGGAAGAAACAGTTACTTGCATATACGGAGGCCATTGAGTGGGTCCTGATCGGGGAAGAGTCCGCAGCCATCCGGATCGTCATTGGTCAGTGCCGCTACCCACGTCACTTCCCGGAAGTGGCGCCAATGGAGAACACCATGATCGACCTTGGAAGCTATTAGAAAATAGGAAGTGACAACAGAAGTCCCTCCAGATCTGTGTCATCAGTTCCCCTCTCACCAACCATATCAAGGGGGTGGGAACAACACTGCAGCTTTCCGTATACACAAGGACATCAACATCAATAACCAGGAAATGACGAGTGAAATCACATCCGGTTCTTCTTAGAAAATTACCCTCTCATAGTCAATAATATTTAAGGGGCGGGAACGATATTACAACTTCCCGAATCGAAAAAAGAGGGGGGACCCCATAATTTTGGAAATATAGGTGACAGCCAAAAAATTGAATATAAAGACCGGAAGTGACGTACACATATTAAAACGTTACAATAGAATAGTATAATAAAACCAGGTGACCAAAAATATATAAGCAATAAAAAAGTATAAATAGAAAAATATAAATACAAACCAACAAATTTCCACATAAGGTGCAGTGATGGCATATCAAGATAGATGGTTGAGCAACTTAGTGGCCCCTCCCTGAATGTCGAATGGGACTCCCCCGGAGTCAAATGATTAGACTGAGGCGTAACTGCACTCAGGTGTCAGATTTTGTGGTACAGGCCCAGGCTCTGAAAACTAAGTTTGTGGCAAAAGGCTATGATCCAAAGGGATATTGATAATGAAATTAACAGAGCTCGTGGGTTGGATAGGGACATACTACTCAGGGATATTGAGAATCCAGAGCAATCCCAATCCAATAGAGATAAGTTCAAGTGGGCCTGTGTTACCACATTCTCCAATAAACATACTGTAGGGCCATTAAAAACATCTTTTACAAACATTGGGAGGTTCTTAGGAATGACCCGGTGTTGGGCGGGTCCCTGAGAAGGCTAAGATCATTTATAGGGGAGCCACGTCCAAGAGGAACCAAGTGGCACCCAATGCTATTGACCCCCCCTCGAAATCTTCTTTCTTCAGGGAATTAAAGGGGTATTTTCCGTGTAGGAGGTGTAGAGTCTGCCAGTTAAATGCTTGTAGGTCCAGAAGGGTTGAGTCGTTTACATCTACAGTAACCGATCAGACCTATACTATTAAGCATTTTGCTACGTGCTCTACCAAAAATGTGGTTTACATGATCACATGTCCTTGTAAAAAACAGTACATTGGCCGTACGATACGCCCCTTTTCTGTTCGTGTAAATGAACACATTACAGGTATTATAAAGGGGTCTACTAAACACACAGTGCGCAAACACTACCGTAAGTGTCATGACAGGGATCCGAGAGGTACCACCTTCTCCATTATAGACAAGTATGAGGCCCCATGGAGAGGAGGAGCCAGCACAAGAGGTGTATCTAGGCTTGAAACGTTTTGGATTTACGAACTGAAATCCTACTGGCCTTTGGGTATTAATGTTGAATGGGACATTAATGCTTTTATTAATCAAGCATAATCATCTGTCCCATTCAACATTCAGGGAGAGCCCACTAAGTTGCTCAACCGTCTATCTTGATATGCCCCCCCCCTTTTTTTGATTCGGGAAGTTGTAATATCGTTCCCGCCCCTTAAATATTGTTGACTATGAGACGGTAATTTTCTAAGAAGAACCGGATGTGATTTCACTCGTTATTTCCTGGTTATTGATGTTGATGTCCTTGTGTATACGGAAAGCTGCAGTGTTGTTCCCACCCCCTTGATATGGTTGGTGAGAGGGGAACTGATGACGCAGATCCGGAGGGACTTCTGTTGTCACTTCCTGTTTTCTAATAGCTTCCAAGGTCGATCATGGTTTTCTCCATTGGCGCCACTTCCGGGAAGTGACGTGGGTAGCGGCACTGACCAATGACGATCCGGATGGCTGCGGACTCTTCCCCGATCGGGACTCACTCAATGGCCTCCGTATATGCAAGTTCCTGTTTCATCCTTTTTTTCTGTTAGTCAGTTGGCAGGCTTTTTGATGGGCATGTTACTGTGGACGTTTGTTGCAGACACCGGAAGTGACGTTTCTCTTAACTGTATGGTACTTCTTGGCTTGAGAGCTCCACCCAAATTGGCCCTGACCAATGACGAGCTTAGGCTCGCTGGATGAGAGTGAGGCTTGCAACTCACGCCGGGGGAGGGGCTTGGGTGGAGTTCCGAGTTTGTGCAATTTTTGTAATTTATAAATTGAGCGCTATGAGAGCAGGTTGCCCATACCCCTGTTGAAGTCATGGTGGACGAAACGCGTCGGATAAGGCAGGCCAGCTCGTCTAGCATCGCGCTTTTTAAACTGATTGGAATTCCACGCTTTTGTTCTACTTTTACTATGTAAGTGTGATTATTTTAATAAATCTTCACTGGTTTACAGTATTACGCTATGTGGCCATTTATATATTCTCACTGAGGTACATTGTGACTGCATCTGGAGTTTACCTTATGGTGTTGGAGTCCCCTTGACAGTGTTCCATAAGGTCCCCGATTAACAACTATATGTTGAAGCGTTACCTTTGAGGGATTGAGGTCCATCATGATCTACCTGGATGTGGTCTGATCCCGTTGCCACCAATTCGTTTTATGCGTGTATATTTACGAATTCCGGTAAGAGTACGCTATCCTAAGTGGTGGAGGTGTAAGGTGCACGTGGCTGCTTCACGGCAAATTGAAGTTCAAATTATACACATTTATTTCACATGTGGTGGAAGAATCCATCTATATATTTATGGACTTATCCTACTGAGGACAATTTTGTGTTTATTATATATTTTTTGTTATGGACATAATATGTTCATATTTCTAAGTGCTGTACATTTTGTTTATAAAAACAAAAAAAGCCAATCTTCTTCTGAAACTGTCTTCCTCCGTTGTGCTGTCTCCTGTTGTGCACCATTTCTAATATAGTCATGGGGGTGGCCATCCGGTAACGTCACCTGGAGAACTGCCCTTGTGACGCCACGTGGCCCGGTCCGTTCCTTAGCAACCAGCTATATACAGTGTTTAAATGGAAACATAAAAAACGCAAAGCGCATCAAAATCTCATCACAAACACAGCGCTTGCATTTTTGGTGCAATTGCATTGAAGTATATTACAAGCAAAACGCGGGGAAAAAAATCCCCAACCCTTTCCAAAAATGCACCGGCTGCAAAATGTATAGATGTTAACATGTACCATAGGAAACCATGTTAAATGGGCTTTAGTGTGTTTCTGCAAACAACGCATAGGTGTGAACCTAGGGTAAGACAGGACGTGTTTTACTGGCCAGATCACCAGGAGAAAAAAAAGGGAGAAAAGTCTAATAAAAAGGAAACTAATGCAGCCACTACCTCTAAGGCAGGGGTAAGCAACCTTAAAGAGGTGGAGTTCTACCTGCACAACGTGAGAGAAGTCAAAGATCACCAGGCACAGTGTCGCCTCCTCACACCTGATTTAAACGTCTAATTGCCGCACTACCGTGTCACAATCACTTGCATTGCAGAGCAATCATGGGTTTAAATCAGGCGGTGAAGAGACAACATATCCTCACCACCTGTCAAACACACTTGGATCGCTTTTCAGGGGAGCCCTTAGTTGCTTGGGGGAAGAGGCTTTGTGCTAGGAGGGGGGATTTGTGCTAGAAGATGGAAGATCGTGTTTAGGGGGGAGGATCGTGTTTCGGAGAAGGGGGTTCGTTG
>BLSH010198986.1:211048-225366 GCA_018402905.1 Glandirana rugosa | reverse complement strand
CTGTCTGTCAATGGATGCAGCAGCAGGACACGGGAGCGCGCCCGTATGGGTGCCCCGAGGGAGAGCGCTTCTCCAACGGAGCCCTCGAGAAGAGGAGGAGCCAGGAACGCCACTGAGGGACCCCAGAAGAGGAGGACTAGGGCCACTATGTGCAAAAACCAACTGCACAGAGGAGGTAAGAAGAACATGTTTGTTTTTTTTAAAACAAATCTTTACATATCCTTTAACCCCTTCCTTACTGGGCACTTAAACCCCCCTCCTGCCCAGACCAATTTTTGGCTTTCAGCGCTGTCGCATTTTGAATGACAATTGCGCGGTCGTGCGACGTTGTACCCAAATAAAATGTGCGTCCTTTTTTTCCCACAAATAGAGCTTTCTTTTGGTGGTATTTGATCACCTCTGCGTCATTTCTGATCGCCGCTATAAACAAAAAATGAGCGACAATTTTGCAAAAAAGAACAAGATTTTTTACTTTTTGCTAAAGTACAAATCCATTAAAAAAAATTATTCATCAGTTTTGGCCGATATATATTCTTCTACATATTTTTGGTAAAAAAAAAATCGCAATCGGCGTATATTGATTGGTTTGCGCAAAAGTTATCGCGTCTACAAACTGGGAATTGATTTATGGCGTTTTTATTATTTTTTTTTTTTTTTTACTAGTAATGGCGGCGATCTGCGATTTTTATCGGGACTGCAATATTGCCACAGAAATGACGGACATTTTTTACACATTTTTGGGACCAATGACATTTATACAGCGATCAGAAATTTAAATATCCACTGATTACTGTGTAAATGTCATTGGCATTGAAGGGGTTAACCTGCAGGGGGCAGTGAAGGGGTTAAATATGTTCCCTGGGTGTGTTCTAACTGTGGGGGGGCGGGGCTGGCTGGGACATAACAGATCTAACTGATCCCAGTGACAGGGATCAGTAGATCTGGTATGTCCCCTGTCACAGAACGTCGTCCCGGCATTTCAGATTTGCGCTGGAGCCGTACTTCGGCAATAGCGCGGATCTGAAGTGGTTAAAGTAGACCCATTCAGTCTAACCACTGAAGGTTTACTCCCCTTCATGACCAGGCCATTTTTTGTGATGTGGCACTGCATTACTTTAACTGACAATTGCGCGGTTGCGCGATGTTGTACCCATATAAAATTGATTTCCTTTTTTACCCCACAAATAGAGCTTTCTTTTGGTGGTATTTGATCACCTCTGTGGTTTTTATTTTTTGCACTATAAATAAAAAAAAAGACTGACAATTTTGAAAAAACAATATTTTTTACTTTATGCTATAAAATATATACCCAATAAAAAAAATGTAAAAATCAAATGTATTTATCAATTTAGGCCAATATGTATTCTGCTACATATCTTTGGTAAAAAATTCTAATAAGCATATATTGATTGGTTTGCACAAAAGTTATAGCGTCAACAATCTATGGGATATATTTATGGAATTTTTATTTTTTTAATAATTTTAATAGTAATGGTGGTGATCAGTGATTTTTAGTGGGACTGCGACATTGCAGTGGACAAATCGGATACCTAACTGACACTTTTGACACTTTCTTGGGATCAGTGACACTAATACAGTGATTAGTGCTAAAAATATGCACTGTACTAATGACACTGGCAGGGAAGGGGTTAACATCTGGGGCGTTCAAAGGGTTAAATGTGCTCCTAGGGGGTGCTTTCTAACTGTGGGGGGAGTGTTTTGAATGGGGGAAGACTGAGATATCCGTGTCTCCATCTTCCCCTCTCACAGAACAGCCGTCTACCTTGTTTACAGATCACTGTTCTGCCTCTTCTGAGAATGATCACCAGGTCCTGCTCATTGGCTCCTGCTGTGTCCAATCACAGCGGGAACAGCAGCGTGCCCCAGACTCAAAATTTGACACAGGAGGGCCGCTCTGCAACAGTATATCCCTAAGAGGTTAACATAGAAATGCAAAGCAAACCCGTGTGTGTGTGTGTGTGTATATATATATATATATATATATATATATATTTATATATATATATACACAGCGGGTAAAATAACTTTTCAACAAGTTACCATTTTTCTAGGTAAATATATTTCTAAAGGTGTTATTGACAAGAAATGTTCACCACATGTCGGTAAGAGACCATGCAATCCATATATATATAATTTAATATAATAATAATATATTTAATTTCAGAAGGTATTTGTTTTGGTTTCTTTGTATATATATATATATACAAAGAAACCAAAACAAATGCCTTCCGAAATTAAGTTATATGTAATAAAATGGAATGACACAGGGAAAAAGTATTGAACACATGAAGAAAGGGAGGTGCAAAAAGGCATGGAAAACCAAGACACCAGCTGAAATTTATCAGTAAATCAGTAGAAAGCCATCCTGCCCCTTATCAGTGGAAATAAACATCAGCTGGTTCAGTCTCAACTGATGAACTGATGGCCCATAAAAAGGTGTCTCATTATCAAGGCTCTCTCAAGACCTTTGCAAAATTATTGGTTTAAAACATACCGATGGCTCTGATTATCACGCTGTTAGGGCCATAATCTGGAAGTGGAAACAACATCATTTCACCATAAAGCACCATGACCAGGTGCTCCTCACAAGATTTCTGAGAGAGGAGTGAAAAGAATTATCAGAAGAGTTGTCCAAGAGCCAACTTGTGAAGACCTTCAGAAAGACCTGGAATTAACAGGTACAATTGTTTCAAAGAGAACAATAAGTAATGCACTCAACCACATTAGCCTTTATGCACGCTCACCAGGCAAGACTCCATTGCTGAATATTGAAACTTGTTTAACCACTTCAATACCAGGCACTTACCAACCTTCCCACCCAGACCAATTTTCAGCTTTCAGCGCTGTTGCAATTTGAATAAGAATTGCGCAGTCATGCGATGCTGTACTCAAACACAGTTTTTTGTCATTTTGTTCCCACAAATAGAGCTTTCTTTTGGTGGTATTTGATCACGCTACAAATAAAAAAAGACCGAAAATTTTGCAAAAAAAAAAAGTTTTTCTTTGTTTCTGTCACAAAATTTTGTATATAAGTACATTTTCTTCATTACTGATGAGCACTGATGTGGCTACACTGATGGGCACTGATGAGGCTACACTGACGGGCACTGATTGGCACTGATGAGGTGGCACTGATAAGGTGGCACTGATGATGAGGCACATATATGCAGCACTGATGGGCACTGATAGGCAGCACTGATAAGCAGCACTGATGGCACTGATAGGTGGCACTGATAAGCAGCACTGACGGCACTGATAGGTGGCACTGATATGTGGCACTGATGGGCACTCATAGACGGCACTGATGGGCACTGATAGGTGGCACTGGGCACTGATAGGTGGCACTGGTGGGCACTGGTACATGGCACTGTATATAGCACTGTTAGGGATGGCACTGGCAGGCATCACATATGGGCATAGTGCCATCCCTATAGTGCACTGTATGCCCTTACCTGGTGGTCTAGTGTGGGCTCCCTGGTGGTTCCTGGGTGGCTTCCAGATTGTCTCCCTGGTGGTCTATGGGCGGCCTCCTTTTGGTGTCCCTGGAGAGGGGCTCCCTGGTGGTCCTGGACGGGCTCCCTGGTGGTCCAGTGTCGCGATCCTGAGGGGGGCTGTGCTGATAAACATTCAACGCAGACCCCCCTGTCAGGAGAGCAGCCAATCGGCTCTCCACTACTCCTACTCCTCCTACTACTACTAGGTCTGCAGACCTGAGTAGAGGAAAAGACGATTAATGGCTCTTCCTGATTACACTGTGATCAGCCGTGAGTGGTCACGGCTGATCACATGGTAAAAAGCTTCCGATGGAAGCTTTTTATCTCGATCGGTAATGCCGTGGGTCAGTATCCGATCACCGTGATCAATAGACGCCCAGTCAGGATAACAGAGCCACCTATTGACAAATGACGGGCGGGCGGGAAGTGGTTAAAGTATGCTGCACGACATTTAGATATGCCTGTGAAATACCGGGAGAATATAGTCTGGTCAGATGAGACCAAAATTGAACTCTTTGGATGCCATGTTTGAAGGTCAAATGGCACTGCACATCACCCCAAAAACAGCCCCATACAGTGAAGTTTGGAGGTGGGAACATCATGGTGTGGGGCTGTTTTTCAGCATACGATACTGCCAAACTTGTCATTGAAGGAAGGATGAATGGAAAAATGTACCAAAACATTTCTGATAAAAATCTGCTGCCATCTACCAGGATGATGAACATGAAATGAGGGTGGACATTTCAGCAAGACAATGATCCCAAACACAAAGCCAAGGAAACTCTCAATTGGTTTCAAAGAAAGAAAATAAAGCTGCTAGAATGGCCCAGCCAATCACCTGACTTAAATCCAATAGAAAATCTATGGAAAGAACTAAAGATCGGAGTTCATAGAAGAGGCCATCGGAACCTTCAATATTTGAAGACTATGTGGAAGAATGGGCAAAAATCACACCTGAGCAATGCATGTTACTAGTTTCACCATACAGGAGGCATCTTGAAGCTGTCGTTACCAACAAAGGATTTCATACGAAGTATTAAATAGATTTCAGTTAGCATGTTCAATACTTTTTTCCCTGTGACATTCCATTTGATTACACATAACTTCATTTCTGAACGTATTTGTTTTGGTTTCTTTGTATGTATAGATTGCATGGGTTGTTACCGACATGTGGCGAAAATTTCATGTAAATAGCACCTTTAGAAATGTATTTACCTAGAAAAATGGTGACATGTGCAATACTTATTTTTCCTGCTGTATATACAGTATATAACAAAAGTGAGTTCACCCCTAAGTGAAAATGTTCAAATTGTCAATATTTTGTGTGGCCACCATTATTTTCTAGCACTTCCTTAACCCTCTTGGGCATGGGGTTCACCAGAGCTTCACAGGTTGCCACTGGAGTCCTCTTCCACTCTTCCATGACAACATCACGGGGCTGGCGGATGTTAGAGACCTTGCACTCTCCCACCTTCCATTTGACGATGTCCCACAGATCCTCAACAGGGTTTAGGTCATGCTTGGCCAGTCCATCACCTTTACCCTCAGCTTCTTTAGCAAGGCAGTGGCCATTTTGGAGGTGTGTTTGGGGCCGTTATCATATTGGAATACTGCCCTGCGGTCCAGTCTTCGAAGGGAGGAGATCATGCTCTGCTTCAGTATGTCACAGTACATGTTGGCATTCATGGTTTCCTCAATGAACTGTAGCTCCTCAGTGCCGGCAGCACAGTCCCAAAGGCAAGACACACTTGTCTTTGTACTCCTCACCTTGTTGCTGCCACACACGCTTGACACCATGTGAACCAAATAAGTTTATCTTGGTCTCATCAGACCACAGGGCATGGTTCCAGTCATCCATGTCCTTAGTCTGCTTGTCTTCAGCAAACTGTTTGCAGGCTTTCTTGTGCGTCATCTTTAGAAGAGGCTTCCTTCTGGGATGACAGCCATGCAGACCAATTTGATGCAGTGTGCCGCGTTTGGTCTGAGCACTGACAGGCTGACCAGTGACCCCCCCACCCCTTCAATCTCTGCAGCAATGCTGGCAGCACTCATATGTCTATTTCCCAAAGACAATCTATGGATATGACGCTGAGCATGTGCACTCAACTTCTTTGGTCGACCATGGCAAGGCCTGTTCTGAGTGGAACCTGTCCTATTAAACCACTGTATGGTCTTGGCCACTGTGCTGCAGCTCAGTTTCAGGGTCTTGGCAATCTTCTTATAGCCTAGGCCATCTTTATGTAGACCAACAATTCTTTTTTTCAGATCCTCAGAGAGTTCATTGCCATGAGGTGCCATGTTGAACTTCCAGTGACCAGTATGAGAGAGTGAGAGTGATAACACCAAATTTAACACACCTGCTCCCCATTCACACCTGAGACTTTGTAACACTAATGAGTCATATGACACCGGGGAGGGGAAATTACTAATTGGGCCCAATTTGGACATTTTCACGTAGGGGTTTACTCACTTTTGTTGCCAATGGTTTAGACATTAATGGCTGTATGTTGAGTTATTTTGAGGGGACAGCAAATGTACACTGTTATACAAGCTGTACACCCACTACTTTACATTGCAGCAAAGTGTAATTTCTTAAGTGTTGTCACATGAAAAGATATAATAATATATTTACAAAAATGTGAGGGGTGTACTCACTTTTGTGAGATACTATATATTTATCTAGAAAAATAGTGACATGTTCAATACTTACTTTACCTGCTGCATGCTTTAAACCTGGCAGTGCACTTATGATTTTGGACAATCTGGTAAAATACTACAGCAGCTGTGGTTTTATTTGTATGAATCTGTACAAATTGTGACTTATTTTGGGCCTGTGTTAAGCTGGTCACAGATAGATTGAATCCCTGCCGGTTCAGCAGGAGCCGGCAGACTTTTGATCCATTTATGGGCAGGCTGGTTTTACTGATGCCGATCCATTGCTCGACTTCAGTACAACCAGCCTGTTGGATTTTATTCACATGATCACTGCCAGAGGCTATAGCTGCCAGCGGTGACCATTCTGTTTCTGAGGCAGGGAAGGCTTCCCTCACTCCCCGCTGGCAGAAAGCTATAGTGCTGCGTGAGGGACTCCCCATCAACACTGATTGTGTTCATGGGGGAATCAAGCAATTTATTTTCCTTCAACCCATGCTGAAAGAAAGGAAAATTGTACAATCTATGGGCTGTTTGACTGTCCTAGTAGACTAGAATTTCTGTTTGCTGTACTGTGAATGGAGTGACCTCTCAGTGTCCCCCAGTCATTGAGCTCTGATTTATTGTATGTCTTGTAAGTGAGCGGTCTTACACATTTTTTTTACATAATAAAAGTGACACTTCCCAGTGATTTATTGTGTATTATGGGAAACATGTCATCAATGACATGCATGCAGCTATTGGAGCTATTGGACGAACTGTTAGATACATACTGTATTTCCCATCACAGTCAACAAGAGATGTTTAGGTATCTATCCATATTTACATGTTTGAATTGGTGGAAGGGATGGCCTCTAGGCTATTATACTGTATTGGGAAAAAAACAAATGCATCTATCTTGGAGGGAATGGACATATTCTCATTACCATTCTACAAGGCCACAAATAAAAGTAGAGTTTGCCCACCTAAGATCCATAAAGTCTAGAACTGCTGGTTATCAGCAATTAACACAAACTATTGACCGTAAGTCATATTGCCTTGATCCATTGTCTGGCTCCATGGGCCCTGGTCCTGTTCCCCATCCAAATATGTCTTCCAGAGATATGCATGGTGCTCTTCTGAGCTATGAAGGATGGGGAGTGTTGCCGGTTGCTCCTTGAGTGAGACCTCATTTGATTGCCTCATAATGTAGCCTGATTTTGCTAATAATGCTTAGCATTTAAGCACCATTCTGCTTTGTTCTACGGGCCTATCTAGGACATAAGTCCTTATCTCTGGGATACTGGTATATAGTGGGGCATGAGGGTGTTTAGCTCTTGTGGTAGGTGCGTTTGTAGTGAGTTTACAAGAGCCAGGATCTCTGTTTGAGGGCATGGTAGCTCATGCTTATTTAAAAGAAAATTCAAAACAACAATCAAAGGGGTTTCCCTCGCAGGGGGTTATCACCATCAACATCCAGAAATAATAGACTCAGCCTCCTGGCTCGTAAACAATCAGTAGCCCTCTTGGCTATATTGATCAGTAGCCCTCCTGGCTATAGTGATATCCTAGCCCTCCTGGCTTATCACTGTATTCAGCCCTCCTGGCTGGTAAGCGATCAGCCGCTTCTTGATCCCGGGTCACCTCTGCCTCCTCGCAGATGTGGTAGATCAGACTACGTCCTGCAGCTTAGACCCCCGGAGACCGCCTGTCTCCCTCTCTGGAGCCATCTCCCAGTGTGTGACACAGAACCCTGGTCCTGACTTCTCTTATTAGGCCCCCACTCTTAGCACTCCAGCTGGATAATCAGTGTCCCGGTAGGTCCCAAACTCTGGACCCAGGATTGGGGATTTCATCCCACCTGGACCGCTACGAAATCCCCAGGGCTCCAGGTACCGAAACTGATTTTTTAAAGAATTAAGGAAAATGAAAAGTCAGTTTCCTCCCAAATGCGCAAATCCACTGGAGACCCTCAATCTGCCAGGTTGAGAATCCTGGGTCATCCTGCTGGTGGGGTACCACACTATCACACATCCCCCCTCTGTTCCGAAACCATAGGGGGCGGGACACACCGAGCCACACTCTTGAGTGGGGCACCTCTGCGCCAGCTGACAGCTGCATGGGCCCACTCTTTCTTGCGGGTGTGTTTCCATAAGCCCCTAAGATTACACTTTTCAGCATTGCCAATGTCACCCACTATTTTCCCAGGGTTTGTTAGGGCAGAGTCTGCAAAGGGCACACACCCTGGAGGGCCAGCATCACACACAGGAGCTTCACCAGCCGTTACCTCCCCTGGTATCACCCACTCTGCAGGCAGCTGTCCTACCACCTGACCATTACTAATCCTCCATGCTCCTGTCTCCGGGACCTTATCAGGGTTGTCACCTAAGCCTATTACTGAACTAGTGACACCAGTCTCTTGAATCACATCTGTCTGAGCCCCGGTCAGGATACTCTGCTGTTTCCTGGTCCACGCTCTGTCCTTCCATATCACATGGTTTGTCCCCTGGTGCAGCAAATGCGCCCTTCACCAACCCCAACAGCTGACCAGCACCACTGTGGACCATAGCAGCAGAAATGTTTTCCACCCGGCTGTTAGGAGGTGACACCTCAGACGTTTCTGACACCTTTTCCATTTTTCTAGAGCAGTGGTTCTCAAATCTGGCCCTCGGGACCCACCAACAGGCCAGATTTTAAGTATTACCTTGGGGAGATGCAGACTAGAACACTGCAATCACTGAGCAGCAAATGATATCACCTGTGATGTATTTCAGTTATCCTGCAAACCTGGCCTGTTGGGGGGTCCCGAGGACCGGAGTTGAGAACCACTGTTCTAGAGCCTCTTCCAAATACCACTTTTAAAGAGAGCAATCCAGCATCAAACCTAGAGGCAACTTTTAACACTAGCAAGAAATTCAGCAATAACCCATTTCTGTCTTGTTTTGCTTTGCTCTGTACAGTCTGCAATTCAGTGATCCACCTAGATCCACCGCAGTACCAGTCCATCAGACTGTGGAAAAGACGCATCAGTATCGCATGACTGTACATCCAGCATCTCCTTGAGTGCTTTGGTTACAAACCAGCCCCTTGATTCCTGACCCACATCCTTTCTGGGGACTTTCATGATCCTGGGAATGCAGAGATCACCTGCTGCGACTTGAGAAGTTGCACCGTTTAACCAAAGCTCCTCCCAGCCGGGGGTAACCACAGCCTGGTGCTCTACCAGAGCTCTGCCAGGTGCTGTACTTATATCCAACTTCTCAAGCTCTGCAACAGTTTACCAATGACAACGTCTCTCTGACACTCCCGGTCAACATTACCTTTTAAAGTCATGGACACAATCTCTGCTGTGTGTTCGCCCTTATCTGGTACATCTTTCTCTTGAGGGTTAACCTCTGCAGCAGCCACAACACCTTCAGCTACAGGCTGTTCTGCAGTTCCCCCTGTTGACACAGCAGAGACGAGTCGCATCATCTGGTGCCACCACACCGGCTTTCCTTCCAGCTACGAGCGCATGGGGACTCCTCATTGGTGTTGGCGCCATCCATCTTGATTTGCTTGCGTGTGTGACGTTGATGGATTCCTTTGTGGCAGTGCATATAAGGGCACCCTCCCTGATGGCCAGGCATCTGTATTTCACTCTCCCAGGACACCACACACATCTATTGCTCCTCATTTTGGTTGGCAGGTATAATCTCCGCTCTCTCGCCTTTGGGTTTGCCTCACCTGGTCTTTTTCCTTTCCGGTTCTAGCACTAATGGGCCCCCTATAGAGCCCGTTCATTGCTTCTTTTTTTCCCTTTCTTGTTACACTGGTTGGTTTCGCTCATTACCTATTTTCCTTCTTTCAACACACTCTATCTATCCCCTCCTGGGGACCTCTTACTCACCTGTGCAATACACTGGTTCACCCTTCACCAGAGACATATTTATACTTGAATCTTTGAATATGAATTATTTATAATAAATATTTACATTATTTTTGACCCATCGTACACTTCATTTAAAGTCCCGCCCCTTGTTCATTTGTATACAACAGAGACAATGTCCACCTTATTTTCGTGCATAAAAGCCTTTTCTATCAAGGAGATCATATATTTATACCAACTATCCCAATCCATTGCATGTGTGCTCTCTTCACCAGTACTCCTCAACACCGATCCATCTGCCCAAGGAGACACATGCAAACAGAAGGGCTTAACTGCAGACTTATTACACAAGTCATTGTGAATCATATCAGATTTTGGCAATACAGATTTTAAGACAACACGTTGTCATACACCACATCCACCACCTTGCTCGGGTGGTGCTTCATAAACCTCACATACGTTTGCATTTTCCACAGGTGGTATCAACTCATTATGTAACTGCACATTTTCAGTATTAGCAGCTTGCACTAACATAATCCCATTAAAAGGTGCAATTCCAATCTGTCCCACCAGAGTGATATCTCAGTTGTCCAGGACAACCTTTGGCTCCTATACATGAAGTTTCCTGGAGATTTCCAGTGACAACTGTGCTGTTTTGCCGCTCATTGCTATGGGCAGCTTCCCATCTTTAACCACAGCTTTTGCTTTACCTGGGGTTTTCCCAACAGCAGAAAACTTTTCATTATCAACGTTTACAGCATTTTTAGCTCTTGCAGGCTGTCCTAGCCCACTACCAATTTGGGACTTAGAGACACCAAACACACCACCATTTCCATCTTGAGAAGCAGGCACAGGTGGAAGTTTGACTTTAACCCCTGCTTACCCACTGTACAGGGTACTGCACAGGGAAAAGTAATTCTCAACAGCATATTCAGTGGCCCACTAACTGGGGTCACTCTCACATCACATTGGACAGTCTCGTAACCAGTCTTTTTCAGCATAAAATTGTGGTTCCAGCCATCATTTCATTAAAGACAGTCTTACCCATCGCAGTAGTAGGGGTCACCATCTTCATTTTGAGTATGATGTCTCATGAAATAGTCCTCTGCCGCACTTTCACTGGCCAACTCTCCCTGGTGGCCATGGGATGAAACTGCAGCAGCCCTTTTGAACTCCTTAGCACCCCCTGCAGGCACAACAGGTACTTCCTCACTGTTGCTAGGGGTGACTGCAAACATATTTGCGCCAGAACTTGGGCCTGCAGGCAAAAAATATTTTTCTGCAACATTGTGTCTCGCTGTACCCCACAACCAGGGACAAGACCAACAATCATGTCCCAATTTACTACATTCCGCTGCGTCTCTCTCTTCACAGGTATGCCTAGATTGCTGACAACTCCACCCTTCAACTGAAAACAGCCTGCTTTTCACTTACATCTTTTCTCAATACTGGTATGCCTAGATTGCTGACAACTCCACCCTTCAACTGAAAACAGCCTGCTTTTCACTTATATCTTTTCTCAATACTGGTATGCCTAGATTGCTGACAACTCCACCCTTCAACTGAAAACAGCCTGATTTTCACTTACATCTTTTCTCAATACTGGTATGCCTAGATTGCTGACAACTCCACCCTTCAACTGAAAACAGCCTGCTTTTCACTTACATCTTTTCTCAATACTTATTACTGACAACTCCACCCTTCAACTGAAAACAGCTTGCTTTTCACTTACATCTTTTCTCAATACTGGTAATCTGCGTCTATACTCCTACAATTGCCTTGTACCTTAAAATGAATTCTGACTGACTACTCAGATGCATATTTGGTAATTGTGTGCTTGTCACCGTTATTTCACCTACATCTGTAGGGATGTTCACACTATTTTGGTGTTTATTTAAGCTTTTGGTCTTACCTAATTTATGGCTTCCTTATCTGCACATATTTTGACCTTTTTGGCTCTCTTGATCATAGAGTGGAAAGGTCTGCTGTGATGTCTGTGTGCTTAATATTAACCCGTAATTGATTAATTGCCCCAATCCACCCACACCCATCACAGTATAAAACAAAGCTTTGCTTGCGGGGAAAAGCACTGCAGGGGGTTAGACATTGCAGAGGGGTTCTTCCAAAAAGTGGGGTACTTTAAAGAAGTGGGCACTTCTGCTCTTGCACTTCAGCGATTTGCCCAACGTGCACACTAACATCAAACTACTTTCCATAACACCAGACTACAGATAACCTCATATCCAAATCATCACACTTTCCTCTCTGAAACATGCATTCCTTACCTCTCCTTTTCACAATAGCAGCCTCTCTCCTCAAACTATCTTTTCTTCTCCCCTCTTCCCCACCCCACAATCTGTACATATCATCCTCACTTCTCCCCTCTCCCTATTACTGCACTCAACACCTCTTTCTAAATCTAAGCCCACATGCTAATAAAAGCAGGATGCTCAAACATGTCCCCTCATGTGAATCATATTCCCACATTGCCTCCCTTTCTCTTCTGCTTCTCCTAGCTTCTGGACATATTTCCTCAAACCCTAGGCCTCCCTCATTTAACAACACCCAAAATGCCCATCACCACCACCCCACACCCTCTCCTCTGGCAGTAGTCACGATCTAAGCAATTTAATCTCCATTCCCCTTCTTCCCAAAACCAGCCTCCCCTTCTCTTGTGCCCTCTGGAACACCCACTCTGTTTGCAACAAGCTCACTGCTGTTCATGACCTATTTGTCACTAATTCCTTTAATCTTCTTGCGATCACCGAAACCTGGCTCCACAAATGCGATTCTCCTTCTCCTGCTTCCCTCTCCCACGGTGGCCTTCTCTGGACTCACTCCCCTAGGCCTAATGGACTCAAGGGAGGTGGAGTGGGATTCCTCCTATCCCCACAGAGCACCTTTCAGGTTCTTCACGCTCCTTCCTCTCTTTCACTCTCATCATTTGAAGCCCACTGTATACGTCTATTCTCTCCAACCTCCCTAAGAATTGCTGTGATCTATTGGCCTCCTGGACCACTGTCAGCTTTCCTTGATGAATTTTCTGCCTGGCTACCCTACTTTCTCTCTTCTGAAATTCCCACAATCCTTCTTGGTGACTTCAACATCCCAGTTAACACTAACACTACTGCTACTTCTAAAGTTCTTAGTCTAACTTCCTCATTTGACCTGAAGCAATGGGTACAGGCTTATACTGACACTGATGGAAACACCCTCAACCTTGCATTCTCCTACCTATGCACTCTATGCAACTTCTCCAACAATCCTTTTCCCCTCTCCGACCACCACCTTATTAGTTTCTCTCTCTCAATGTCTTGCACCACCTTTCCCTCCAATCGCCTAACTGTCACCCGTAGAAACCTTCGCCAACTCAACACTTCTTTCCTCTATTTTGCTACTGACCACCTCTATGAAAAAATCTCACAGCTGTCCTGCCCCAACCAAGCCACTGCCATCTACAATAAATCCCTGTCCTCCACCCTGGATGAGCTAGCTCCCCTCACTACACACAAAATCAGGCACCCTTGAGCGTTTGTGACACAAGACAAAGTCTCTCAAAGACTTCAACCAATACAAATCTGCCCTCCGTAAATACAATTCTCGCCTCCACACTGCCAAGCAGACCTATTTTACCACTCTTATTAACACCTTCTCATCCAGTCCCCATCAACTCTTCTCTACCTTCAACTCCTTACTTTGTCCTCCTCCACCTCCACCCACTAACACACTCACTGCCCAGGAGATTGCTAATCACTTCCAAAGCAAGATTGACACAATTCGTGATGAAATCTCCACTCTACAGACATCTTCCCCAGTTAACACCCCATGTCAACAAGCACAATCGACACTATCCTTATTCAAACCTGCTACTATAAACGAGGTTGCTAAACTCCTTTCTAACCACATGTCCACTGGATCCTATTCCCTCTTAAATACTACATTCACCCAATGGTCTAAAACATGCATTGGCCACCCCCATACTCGAAAAGCCATCTCTGGACCCTACCAATCTTAACAATCTACGCCCTATCTCCTTGCTCCCCTTTTCCTCCAAACTCCTCAAACGACTTGTCTACAACCAACTCAGTGACCAGTAGCGGGACTGCGGCATTGCCACCATTCTGTCTCTCCTACGAATGATCGGCAGCTTATGCTGTGTCCAACCACAGCGGGAGCGCGGCCCCGGCACCGTGCGCCCCAGACAACAATTACGTACAGGCAGGGCCCGACATGGGGGGGGGTAGTCACCGGGACGGACATGCATTAACAACAGACCCCGCGTGCCACGGCCCCGGCGCGAGGGC
>BLSH010198986.1:133769-149196 GCA_018402905.1 Glandirana rugosa | reverse complement strand
GTGATCAATTTTCAATGATTGGCACCATAGCTTGTAGACTCTATAACTTTCACAAGGACCAAATAATATACACTTATTTGGGTTATTTTTACCAAAGATAGGTAGCAGTATAAATTTTGGCCAAAATTTACAAAGAAAAATTACTAATTTGCAAAATGTTATGACCGAAACAAAGAAAAAGGCATTTTTTCAAAAAAATTTCAATCTTTTTTTATTTATAGCACAAAAAATAAACCCCCTCCTAGTGATTAAATACCACCAAAAGAAAGCTCTATTTGTGTGAAAAAAAGGACGCAAATTTCATATGGGTACCGTGTTGCATGACTGAGTAATTGTCATTCAAAGTGTGATAGCGCTGAAAGCTGAAAAATGGCCTGGACAGGAAGGGGGTTTTCGTGCCAGGTACCGATGTGGTTAAAATTGGCAGGTTTATTCATAAATTAGCTTTGCAGGTTAAAACAAAACAAAACAGTAAAATAAGTCCTTGCCATCCGGCGCTAAGCTAAACAGTACAGTTTCCTCACCATATGTGTGGGGCTGACCCCTGACACCCACAAAACATAAGCCAAAATGCAAACCTTGTCTTTTAAATTCCAGGCACAGAGCTCCCTCAGGTCCCTCTCTTATTTCCAGGACAGAGCTCAAGTGAGATCTCTTCCTGATTATTTAAGCCACCTGCTGGTGGACTCCAGTGGACCACAAACTCCAGACCAGAACCAGTCCTGCCATTGAGGCTGTTAAAATCCAGACCGGACTCCGTTTAATCCAGTCCACATGAATGCATACAAGGTGACAGGTAGCGTCCGTCTACCACTTCACCTCGCATACATCACTATATATATATATATATATATATATATATACACAGTGCATCAGGAAAGTATTCACAGCGCTACACTTTTTCCACATTTTGTTATGTTACAGTCTTATTCCAAAATGGATTAAATTCATTATTTTCCTCAAAATTCTACAAATACCCCATAATAACAACATGAAAGAAGTTTGTTTGGAATCTTTGCAAACATATTAAAAATAAAAAACAAAAAAAATCCCAAGTACATAAGTATTCACAGTCTTTGCCATGACACTCAAAGTTGAGCTCAGGTGCATCCTGTTTCTATGGATCATCCTTGAGATGTTTCTACAACTTGATTGGAACCCAGCTGTGGTAAATTCAGTTGTTGGACATGATATGGAAAGGCACACGCCTGTCTAAATAAGGTTCCACAGTTAACAGTGCATGTCAGCGCACAAACCAAGATATGAAGTCCAAGGAATTGTCCATAGACCTCTGAGACAGGATTGTATTGAGGCACAGATCTGGGGAAGGGTACATAAAAATTTCTGCAGCATTGAAGGTCCCAATGAGCACAGTGGTCTCCATCATCTGTAAATGGAAGAGGTTTGGAACCACCAGGACTCTTCCTAGAGTGGGCTGCCCGGCCAAACTGAGCGATCAGAGGAAATGGGTCTTAGTCAGGGAGGTGCTGAAGAACCCGATGGTCACACTGACAGAGCTCCAGTGTTTCTCTGTGAAGAGAGGAGAACCTTTCAGAAGTACAACCATCTCTGCAGGACTCCACCAATCAGGCCTGTATGGTAGAGTGGCCAGACGGAAGCCACTCCTCTGTAAAAGACACATGCCAGCTCGCCTGGAGTTTGCCAAAAGGCGCCTGAAGGACTCTCAGGTCATGAGAAACAAAATTCTCTGGTCTGATGAAACAAAGATTGAACTCTTTGGCCTGAATGGCAAGTGTCATGTCTGGAGGAAACCAGGCACCGCTCATCACCTGGCCAATACCACCCCTACAGTGAAGTATGGTGGTGACAGCATCATGCTGTGGGGAAGTTTTTCAGCGGCAGGAACTGGGAAACTAGTCAGGAATGAGGGAAAGATGAATGCAGCAATGTACAGAGACATCTTGGATGAGTGCTCTGGACCTCAGGCTGGGACGAAGGTTCATCTTCCATCAAGACAACAACCCTAAGCACACAGCCAAGCAGGGCCGGATTAAGAGCATCGTGGGCCTGGTGCTGTGGATTTTGTTGGCCCTTTTTATATAAATAAATACCATGGAAATGCAAACAATTTTGTTAAAACAAATTAAATATTGAAACAAATTTAATTAAATAGACAGGGAGTGAGAAATAGAGGAGGGTGGGGTGAGAGAGAAGGGGGGAGGGTGTGAGAGAGAGAAGGCTGAGAGAGAGAGGGGTGAGAGAAAAATGTACATATCAATGCAGCCGTAATTTACATATCAATCATGTGTACACTGCACACAGAGCAGTGCTGGGCAGTATTAGTGACTCACTCACACCACTTGGCTGGACCTATCTTAAGGAAGGAGCCTGGAGCTGCAGCTCCAATAGCCTCTATGTTAATCTGGCCCTGCAGCCAAGATAACAACCGAGTGGCTACGGGACAACTCTGTGAATGTCCTTGAGTGGCCCAGCCAGAGCCCAGATTTGAACCCGATTGAACATCTCTAGAGACATCTGAAAATGGCTGTGCACCAGCACTCTTCATCCAACCCCATGGAGCTTGAGAGGTCCTTCAAAGAAGAATGGGAGAAACTGCCCAAAAATAGGTGTTCCAGGCTTGTAGCTTCATACTCAAAAGGACTTAAAGCTGTAATTGGTGCCAAATGTGCTTCAACAAAGTATTGAGCAAAGGCTGTGAATACTTATGTATATGTGATTTTTTTTTTTTTTTAATAAATTTGCAAAGATTTCAAACAAACTTCTTTCACGTTGTCATTATGGGGTATTGTTTGTAGAATTTTGAGGAAAATAATGAATTTAATTCATTTTGGAATACGGCTGTAACATAACAAAATGTGGAAAAAGTGAAGCGCTGTGAATATTTCATCACTGCATTACATTATTTCTATACTGACTTATACAACATGAAATCAGCACACTCATCCCTATGTTTAGTAAAGAACCTCCCTCTTTCTTTATTTTAGTAAATCAGGCCTGGAGAGAGTGCATCGTGTTTTGTTCAATACATTTTATTAGTTTTGAATATAAAAGATTTATTCAAGTAACAAATACAGTTGTATGCAAAAGTTTAGGAACCCCTGACAATTTCTATGATTGTCATTTATAAATATTTGGGTGTTTGGTTCAGCAATTTCATTTTGATCTATCAAATAACTGAAGGACACAGTAATATTTCAGTAGTGAAATGAGGTTTATTGGATGAACAGAAAATGTGCAATATGCATCAAAACGAAATTAGAGAGGTGCATACATTTGGGCACCCTTGTCATTTTGTTGATTTTAATACCTGTAACTACTTAGCACTGATTAATTGGAACAAACACTTGGTTTGGTGAGCTCACTAAGCCTTGAATTTCATAGACAGGTGCATCCAATCATGAGAAAAGGTATTTAAGGTGGCCAATTGCAAGTTGTTGTTCTCTTTGATTCTCCTCTGAAGAGTGGCAACATGGGGGCCTCAAAACGACTCTCAAATGACCTGAAAACAAAGATTATTCTACATTATGGTTTAGGGGAAGGCTACAAAAAGTTATCGCAGAGATATAAGCTGTCAGTGTGCACTGTGAGGAACATAGTGAGGAAATGGAAGACCATAGGCCCAGTTCTTGTTAAGGCTAGAAATGGCAGCCCGGAGGGGCGTGGCTGAGCAGCCGCTGTGAGCGAACGCGAGCTCTGATATCTCCGCTGATGATCCGGACTTTTATCCTTACAGCAGCCTGCTAACTTACCTGTTCCATGCTAAAGACATACCGGGAAACCTGCAGTGCACAGCGGCACGATCTGTTTCAGTGAAGGGGACCGGAGAGATGTCCAAAAAGAGAGCTGCTCCATGCCGGAGGCGGACTCCCAAGATGGCGCACAGCCCCAGCGTAACCACAAGGAGAGATACAGGGAGGCGGCACAGAAACTGTTCTCAAAACAAGGGCTCAAAGACCAACCTGTTGCTTCCTCATTGAAAGAGAGCTTGGGAGCTCAGTCGGAGGCGGATGATACTGTACCGCTGGAGGATCTGCAAGGACAGCTTGCCGACTGGGACACAGTAAGTGTGCAAACCCCCTTGGTAGCCACAGTGACCGCGGCATCTGAGGTAGGCCCTGAACCCACGCTGAGGGATATAATGGCGGCTGTCACAGGTTGCACATCATCTATTACCTTGTTAACAGCAGAGATCCGGGGAGTGAAGGCAGAAGTTTCCTATGTCAGGCAAGACATGCAAAAGCTTAGAGAGCGTACCTCGGCTCTGGAGGAGAGGGTCAGCGGCCTGGAAGATGATGTGGCGCCTATGGCAAGGGACTTAAAGCAAACTATAATGATTACTGCACAACACACCGATCATTTAGACAAATTAGAAAACCGGATGAGAAGGAATAATGTGCGGGCCATTGGTATTCCAGAAAGAGCTGAGGGGAAGAATCCGGTGGCATTTATTGAATCATGGCTACTTTCAGTGTTTGGCAAGGACTCATTCACTCCCATGTTCTTAGTGGAAAGAGCGCACAGGGTACCCATGTGTCCCCTGCCTCCGGGTCACCCTTCCCAGGCCTTTCTCTTTAAAATGTTAAACTACAAAGATAGAGATACAATTCTCTCAAAAGCAAGGGTCATGCATGAAGCGCTGGTGATGGATAATACCAAAATCTCACTGTTTCCGGACTACTCAGCAGCAGTGCAAAAGCAGAGAGCAAAATTTACAGATGTTAAGAAACGCCTGAGAAACCTGAATCTCCAATATGCTATGCTCTACCCGGCTAAATTAAGGGTGGTGGCAGGGGGTGAGGTTCATTTCTTTGAAAGACCAACCGCTGCCGCGGCTTGGATGGATCGGGAGGAAGGAACACTTCGGGCGCGCATGCCCCCACGACAGGAAGCCCCCTGAAAACTTATAGGTGGATACTGCAATGTGATGAACGAAGGCTGTCTGCACTTATTTGATAACTAGGGATGGAGAGCTACATATTTGTGATTTGTTATACACGTCTACGGCTGAAAAGTTCATGGGAGCAATCCTGAACTTTTACTGATACCCCCCTTGGAGACCTCTGAACGATCACTGGGTCTCATGTTTATAGTTTGGTGGCTCCTGTTGAGCCAGATTGATTTGTGTGCTGCTGGTTCCCTAGCTGTTGGCTCGCGGGCATACTGCCCTCTGCCTCCTTACAAACAATGCGGGTACCTTTTGATTCCATCTGATCTCTATATGAGCCTGATATGGCTACGGAATAGCCACCCTTTGCTGAAAACCCCTAAAGGACCAAGGACCATGAACATTTGTTTGGACACCCTCCTGGCAACAAAAGAAGGGGTAGTGGAGGTATATGGCCTTTGTGGAGTTGACTACAACCTGTGGAATACTTTGCTCCATTCCTTCAATGGCTAATGGGGTGAGAATTTTGTCATGGGATGTACGGGGTCTTGGAATGCCCGTGAAATGCTTGGCAGTGTTCCGTGCGGCAAAATAATTGAGGGCGGACATTGTGTGCCTACAGGAGACCCATCTTGCGCCCGGCACGGTGCCAAGTCTAGCGCCTAGACTGTATACTTTCCAATATCACTCCACTTACTCGACATACTCCAGAGGAGTGAGTATTCTGGTGAAGCGAGGAACTGCATTCGCATGTAGTCGGGTGATCCTTGATCCAGATGGACGTTTTGTATTTCTTTTATGTAAATTACATGGGGCATTGTGTATTGTTGCGGGGGTGTACATTCCGCCACTGTTTTCAGCAGAAATACTTAAATCCTTGGTTAACTTCATGGTCCAATACCCGGATACTCCGGTGTTGGCCATTGGAGACTATAACAACATACTTGACCCAACCTGGGACAGACTTCATGGTGGTACGCATTCAGTCTCTTCACGGGGTAAGGATACCTCTTTTGCTCGCCTAATTAAGGAAATGGGTCTGATGTATGTGTGGTGGATGAGACACCCCTGTCAAAAATTGTACTCTTACCATTCAGCTGCGAATGACGGATTGTCCCATATTGATATGGGATTGGGTAACCAAGCAATCCTTCCAATGGTGTTAGGGTCGGGTTATGAAAGTAGGAGGAAATCTGATCATTCCCCTTTCTGGGTGGACCTGGGAATTTCTGGTACTGCGGGTCCACCTAGTTGGAAGTTGAACCCCTTTTGGTTTGATCTTTTTCCAGATCCAGACCCCATTGCTGAATCATTGACCTCCTTCTTGCAAACCAATCTGGGCACTGCAGAGTTGGGCACGGTGTGGGATGCAGCCAAAGCCTACCTACGAGGCCAATTTATATACTTAATAAATAGAATAAAATCCTCCACAAAAGAGTGGGAAACATGTATCCTAACAGAAGCGAGACAGGCAGAAGAGGCATACATTGCAAACCCTACAGATGACTCTAGAAGGGGATGGTTAGCAGCACAAGCCATGATGAGGCAGGTAGAAATGCAGATCACTGAGAACAAACGTTTTTTCCTCCAGCAGAAGAATTATGAAGAGGGAGAAAACACTGGTCACATGCTTGCTATGATAATTCAAAATCAACAGGACCCAATGCATATTGGAAAACTCCTTGACCAGGGGGGTGACATACAGCAATCCTCACAGGGTATATTGGATGTGTTTGGCACTTTTTATAGGGACCTCTATGCCTCTAAGGTGCATCCATCCATGCAGACATATTGGGGTTCCTGTATGAGTGCCCCTTACCCAAACTTTCATCACAAGTCGTAAAAATGCTTAATGACCCCATTACAGAAGAGGAACTCCTCTTAGCCATAAAACAAGCAGCCAATGGGAAATCACCAGGTGCTGACGGGCTCCCCTCGGAGGTATATGGGCACTATGCAAAGCAATTGGTACCGCTACTACTTAAAGTATATAATGAAGCATTGAAGGTTGGGAAACTTCCTCAATCCATGAATGAAGCCATATTAGTAGTGCTGCTGAAACCTGGTAAGGATTCCCTCAAAGCGGATTCCTATAGACCGATATCATTGTTGACAGCCGATGCCAAATTACTGGCAAAGGTCTTGGCTTCAAGATTGTCTAAAGTCATTCATAAATTAGTACATAGGGACCAGTGTGGTTTTATACCGACACGCTCCACGGTGCAAAATCTAAGACAACTGTTTTTGAATTTGCAGCTGCCGGTAGATAATGTGGGAAACAGGGCTGTCTTATCCTTGGATGCGGCCAAGGCCTTCGACAGTGTGGAATGGCCATATCTGTGGGAGGTCTTGGAGCGCTTTGGGGTGGGTAGCACATTCATACAATGGGTGCAGGTGTTATATGCATCCCCCGCTGCCCGTATCAGGGTCAATGGGGAGCTATCAGGGGCCTTTATGTTACATCGGGGCACTAGGCAGGGGCGCCCTCTGTCTCCCCTGCTGCTAAAACCAATGGACACTACTCTGTACTCCTACTCCTGGACCTTTCGGCTGCCTTTGATACTGTCGACCACCCCCTCCTCAAAAAAAAAAACTTTACTCCCTCGGTCTCCATGACTGTGCTCTTCAGCTCTCATCCTACCTATCCCATTGCACCTTCAGTGTCACGTACAATTCTACCTCCTCCTCTCCTCTTCCTTTCTCTGTTGGGGTCCCACAAGGTTCTGTTCTTGGACCTCTCTTATTTTCAATATCCACCTCTTCCCTGGGCCAGCTGATAGCCTCCCACGGCTTTCAATATCATTTCTACGCTGACGATACCCAAATCTACCTCTCCGCCCCCAACTCACTCCATCAGTCTCCTCACGCTTCACTAACTTATTAACAGACATATCTGCCTGGATGTCACACCACTTCCTCAAACTCAACTTGTCCAAAACCGAACTCATAATATTTCCTCCCCCACGTGCCATTTCCCCTGAGCAATGGTACAACAATCCACCCATCCCCACATGTTAGGGTGCTTGGTGTTATCCTGGATTCTGAACTCTCCTTTTGGCCCCACTTCCAATCACTTTCTAAGACTTGCCACCTTAACCTCCGCAACATCTCCAAAATACGTCCTTTTCTAACCAATGAAACCACAAAGCTCCTGATCCACTTCCTGGTCATCTCTCGCCTCGACTACTGCAACTCCCTCCTCATTGGCATACCTTTAAATAGACTATTCCCCCTTCAGTCCATCATGAATGCCGCTGCCAGGCTCATCCACCTTACAAACCGTTCAGTGTCTGCCACCCCTCTCTGCCAATCCCTCCACTGGCTGCCACTCGCCCAACTAATTAAATTAAAAATACTAACAATGAGCTACAAAGCCATCCACAACTCTGCTCCCAGCTACATCACCAGCCTAGTCTCAAAATACCAACCTAATCGTCCTCTTCGCTCCTCCCAAGACCCCCTGCTCTTCAGCTCCCTCATCACTTCCTCTCATACTTGCCTCCAAGACTTCTCCCGAGCCTCTCCCACCCTCTGGAACTCCCTACCCCAATCTGTCAGACTGTCCCCAAATCTATCCACCTTCAGGCGATCCCTGAAAACTTTTCTCTTCAGGGAAGCCTATCCTGCCACCTCCTAACAAATACACTTCTTATTTTCTCAATCAGCTCATCCCCCACAGTTATTGCCCTTTTGTATCATTTAACCCTTCATCCTAGATTGTAAGCTCTAACGAGCAGAGCCCTCTGATTCCTCCTGTATTGAATTGTATGGTAATTGTACTGTCTGCCCTAATATTGTAAAGCGCTTCGCAAACTGTCGGCGCTATATAAATCCTGTATAATAATAATAATAATTCCAGGCATGGGATCCGGTGACTTTCTCTGGCTGCTAAGGGTGATGGCATCCTCTCAGCTGCTCTTTGCTGGCTCTCCCAAACATACAGATTTTTCTTTCGGGGATGCGGTGTTGGTTTAGACTTGCCATAATCCTCTGTAGGCAATACTTGTGTCTTTCAATTCCTGGGTCTGATGTCACTGGCATTGCTATGGGCGACCATGCTCTGGTGAGCCTGTTGCTTACTCCTGGCACTTAGAGCAGGCTTCCCAAATGCAACTTTGCACTGGAGCCTGGGACACAGGGCACTTAGAGACAGCATGCCCCTACTCACTGCACTGTAAACATCGCTCTTGGCTCCATGACTTGTCAGGGCTTTGCACCTTGATAGCTGGTCTTCTTGCACCAGCATTGCTAGGGGCAACAGCATGCACATCCCCTTTTAGTGAAGCAAAGAACAGTCTGCAAAAAGTGGAACAGTGTCTCTTTAAGGCTTGTTCTTTTTCTCTTGCAGGTTCTTCTCACCTGCACCTACAGATTGTGCAGTCTCATGCACCAAACCGCAGTAACAGCTGAACTGACTTTTTGCAGAGATCTGGATGGTGTCTAAAAGCACTCCTCCGAAATTCTGTTTGCCTGGCTGCACTTCCGCACACAGCCAACCTAACACAAACTCACTGTGGAGCAGGGACCCGGATTTTACCATTTTGTGCCCGAAGCAATACCTCCACCACACCTTCACCTCCACCACATGTGGCATGGGGGTGTTTATCTCTCATGGTAGGTGCATTTGTAGTGAGTTTATGACAGCCAGAATGTCTGTTTGAGGGCATGGTAGCCCATGTTTATTTAAAAGAAAGTTCAAAACAACAATCAAAGGGATTTCCCTCGCAGGGGGTTGTCACCATCAACATCCAGAAATAATAGACTCAGCCTATTGGCTCATAAACGATCAGTAGTCCTCCTGGCTATAATGATCAGTAGCCCTCCTGGCTATAGCGATATCCTGGCCCTCCTGGCTTATCACTGTATTCAGCCCTCCTGGCTGGTAAGCGATCAGTCGCTGCGTGATCGCAGGTCACCTCTGCCTCCTTGCAGATGTAGTAGATCAGACTGCGTCCTGCAGCCTTAGACCCCTGGAGACCACCTGTCTCCCTCTCCCAGTGTGTGACACAGAACCTTAGTCCTGACTTCTCTTATTGGGCTCTCATCCAGCTGGGTAATCATTGTCCCGGTAGGTCCCAAACTCCGGACCCAGGACTGGGAATTTCATCCCACCTGGACCGCTATGAAATCCCCAGACTCCAGGTCCCGAAACTGACTTTTTAAAGAATTGAGGAAACTGAAAAGTCAGTTTCCTCCCAAATGCGCAAATCCCCTGGAGCCTCTCAACCTGCCAGGTTGAGAATCCCGGGTCATCCTGCTGGTGGGGTACCACACTACCACAATAATTACATAGTTACATAGTAGGTAAGGGTCTAAAAAGACAATAGTCCATCCAGTGTTCTGTGTGTTCTTTAAGATATACAGTACATCCAAGAGTCTTTTAAAAAAATCCATACTCCCCGCAGCCACCACCAATTGTGGAAGAGAGTTCCACGTCCTTATTGCTCTGACAGTGAAGAACCCCCTGTTCAGTTTAAGATTAAACCGTTTCTCCTCCTGTCTCATTGTGTGGCCCCGTGTCCTCTTACACTCCCTGGGATTTAATATTTTTTTTCCTATGCTGGGATCCCCATTGAGGTATTTGTAGATCACAATCATTTCCCCTCTCAAGCGTACCTTCTCAAATGAGAATTTAGTGTTTGCAGTCATTCCTTGTAATTGAGGACTTTCAGTCCCGTTATTAGATTTGTTGGCCTTCTTTGGACTCTCTCCAGCTCCAGCACATTCCTTCTGAGGACTGGTGACCAGAACTGGACAGAGTACTCAAGATGTGGCATAACCAGGGTTTTATAAAGTGGCGGGATTATAGTTTTATCCCTGAAGTATATCCTTTTTTTATGCATGCTAATATTCTGCCGGCTTTGGTAGTTGCAGCTTGACATTGTATGCTATTGCTCAATCTGTCATCTAGTAGGACCCCTAGATCCTCATTTGCCATTTGTCTGCCGACTCCATTATTTTGTTCAGGTCCTTCTGTAAAATGTCTATATCCTGATGTTAGTTTAATGCTCTGCTTATCTTTGTGTCATCTGCAAAAACTGAGACTGAGCTATTTATCCCATATTCTATATAATTTATTAATAAATTGAATAGAATTGGTCTCAAGACAGAACCTTGGGGTTCCCCTCTCACCACTCCAGACCAGTCCGAGTACATGTTATTTATCACCACCCTTTGGACACATCCCTTTAACCTTATGGTCCATGCCTGCAGATCTCAGCTTGTAAATTAAGCATTTATGGGGGACTGTATCAAATGCTTTTGCAAAATCCAGATACACCACATCTATAGGTCTCCTCCTATCTAGAGGGAAGCTCACTTCCTTGTAGAATGTTAGCAGATTGGTCTGGCAGGAACGACCTTTCGTAAACCCATGCGGATTACCACTAATGATATTATTTTCCTCGGTAAATCTCTGGATATAGTCCCTAATCATCCCCTTCAATAATTTACCCACTATTGATGTTAGGCTGACTGGCATGTAGTTCCCAGGAATATGTCTCTGCCCTTTTTTGAATATTGGTACCACATTGGCTTTTCTCCAATCAGCTGGTACCAATCCTGTCATTATGCTGTCCACAAAGATTAGGAACAATGGCCTGGCTATAACATGACTGAGTTCTCTGAGGACTCTCAGGTGTAAGCTACCTGGTTAAGTTTATCAAGTCTTTCCATGACTCTGGCCTCTGTTAGCCATGAGGGTATGTCCTGTGTTGTGTCACTAACAGTACAGTCGCGGTCAGTGAACCCTTCTTTTTCCTACGAAAAAACTGAGGAGAAGAAGGCATTTAGTACAGTTGCTTTCTTTGGGTCATCTGTAACCATCCTCCCATTCTCATCTTTTATGTGTGCAATGTGCTCTGATTTTGCCTGTTTACTGTTAATATATCTAAAAAATGTATTTTTTTTTTACTCTTTTTTACTTTTACACTATGTGTCTCTCATAATCTTTTTTAGCTGCCCTTATTGTGTTTTTACACTTCTTATTGCATTCCTCGTAGTGTTGGAATGCTGCTGGTGACCCATTAACTTTATATTTTTTAAAGGCCAAATTTTTCTTCATAATGAGGCTTCTCGCATTCTTGTTTAGCCACCCAGGTTTAATCTTCGCTCTTCTATATTTATTGTCCATTGGAATGCACAGTGTGATACCTTTGTTTAATATGCTCCTAAAGCATTCTAATTTTTCTTCTGTGTTCAATGTTTCTAGGATTTGGTCCCATTTAATGTCATGTAGCAATGATCACAGTTCAGAAAAATTGGCTCGTTTAAAATTTTGCATTTTTGTGCTACCCTCATGCCTCCTTTTCCTGCGATTTACGTTAAACGCGATCATACTATGATCGCCAGACCCCAAGTTTTCGCCTATCGTCACATCTGAGATCAGACTGGGATTGTTCATAAATAATAGATCTAAGAGGGCCTTCTTTCTTATTGGGGAATGCGTATTGTATGGAGGCCATTGCACAGAGAGGTGGGGATGAGGCTGAGTAAGAGGAATTGCTTTAGGTAGTTAGTCGATTGTTCTTTGTGTTCCTGTGTGGCCATTGTTTTCTGTAATATTTATTAAAGGAAAAAAAATATTTAAAAAGAAATAGATACACTATATTGTCAAAAGTATTGTGACACCTGCCTTTACACACGCATGAACTTTAATGGCACCCCAGTCTTAGTCCGTAGGGTTCAATATTGGGTTGGCCCACTCTTTGCAGCTATAACTGCTTCAACTCTTCTGGGGAAGGCTGTCCACAAGGTTTAGGAGTGTGTCTATGGTCATTTTTGACCATTCTTCCAGACGCGCATTTGTGAGGTCAGGCACTGATATTGGACGAGATCCAAGTGCAGGCCAGTCAAGTTCCTCCACCCCAAACTCACTCATCCATGTCTTTATGGACCTCTCTTTATGCACTGGTCTAAATCATTTGGTGGAGGGGGGATTACAGTGTGGGGTTGTCTCTTAACGATTCAGCATACCAAGGCATTTTGGACAATTTCATGCTCCCAGCTTTGTGGAAACAGTTTGGGGATGGCCCCTTCCTGTTCCAACATGACTGCACACCAGTGCACAAAGCAAGGTCCGTGAAGTCATGGACTAACATGTTTGGGGTGGAGGAACTTGACTGGCCTGCACAGTGTCCCGATCTCAACCTGATCGAACACCTTTGGGATGAATTAGAGCGGAGACTGGAAGCCAGGCCTTCTCTTCCAACATCAGTGCCTGACCTCACAAATGCCCTTCTGGAAGAATGGTCAAGCATTCCCATAGACACTCTCCTAACCCTTGTGGCCAGCCTTCCCAGAAGAGTTGAAGTTGTTATAGCTGCAAAGGGTGGGCCAACTCAATATTGAACCCAACGGACTGGAATGCCATTAAAGTTCATGTGGGTAAAGGCAGGTGTTTTGATAATATAGTGTATAACAAGCCAGTGTGTGATTTAACATTGCAACGACCAGACAAAACTGAAATATATATTTTGGGTGGAGCTGGCCTTTAATATTGCATCTTAAAAGGTCTGAAGTGAAATGCAGAATGAACTTGGGCACACGTGTGCGTTGTATAAAAAAGAAAGCTTTAATCATTCTCTTACCATTTCAGAAAAGATCATGCCCAATGTTTGTGTCAGAAATGTAAATAACATAGTGCAGTATATGTTTGTTGCAAACTAAAAAAGAATAAAATGAGATTTTTAGTTACACTCCCATTTCTTTGATACAATATTGTATATTTTGACAAAGCTGAATAGCTCCTCGAATGTGCAGTCTTTTAAATACAATTTAATTATACTTTGTTTCCCTAGGGTTTCTGTTGCAGGATGTATTAATTTGCTCTATGCCTTAAGGAGAACATATTTCAATTATTACATATATCCCCCAGAAACAATAATATTTAAATGATTTACCACTGTATTTATTATGAGCTGCGGATGCAGCAACCACTTTTCAGTACATTAACACTTCGCTGTACAAGAATAGTAAAAATAAAAATAACATTTTCAGGGGAAAATAAAAAAATTTGGATACATTAACCACAGCAACAAGTAAAGGTAAAGGCCTCATTCACACGTGTGCCAAGGGCTGTTCTAACCTATAAGGATGCAGCAGCTGCAGAGCTACAACTGCTTGTCCTAATGTCACAGGCGTGCGGGAGAGATGCCCTACATGCAAATGGAGGCTTACCTAGAATATGACCTTCAGGCATTGGTAGTCTCTTCAGACCTATGTGTACTGTATTAGTTAGCTCCACAGGTCTAAAGCTTCTGGTATGACCAGGTCTTGCATAGTAATGATTAAGCCAGTTAGGCTGGAGCACCTTGAACCGCCTTACAGCCTCACAATTGTCACCATTGGGCACCGTTTTAAAATTCCTGCCAGAACCATCTTATCAATGTAATGGTTAAGAGTGAGGGAGCTGAGTGCTGACGTCATCCATTAGGTGGAGTGTTGTATGAGCCTGCTCCTTTATCTTCTACTGCCATTATGCCAAGAGGAAGCACTATGCCACTGCTGGTCCTAGTTCTGAAGAAGCTTGTGGATAATATGTTCTCTGGTCATGCCTGCCTTCAGTGACTTGGCCAACTCTGACCACCTGCTACCCTCAACAGTACTAACTGCAATGGGTGACCTCACCTCATACTCTACTGTTTCTAGGGGCATTTTATCGGTATCCCCAGAAAGAACCAATGCCTGTAACTTAGATCCTGGGGCACCTATCATTATAGAGTCGTCCTCATTTGAATCTTCTATAGCGCCACCACTTGAGGCTGACCCCTATTCCACTTGAGTCCACTAGACCTTTTTATGTTGGTTTGTGCACTCTGCCATCCATGACTAGAGTTGAGCGAACCCGAACTGTAAAGTTCGGGTTCGTACAGAATTTTGCGGAGTTCGGGGCACGAACTGGAACTTTTGAAAAAAAGTTTAGGTTCTGGTATTTTTTTGTCGCTTGTTGGATAGCTGCAGGGCAGCCAATCAACAAGAGTTTCACTGGTTTGCCCTTAGAAGCCATCACAGCCATGCCTACTAATGTCATGGCTGTGATTGGCCAATGCATCATGTGACCCAGCCTCTGTATGAGCTGGAGTCACGTAGTGCTGCATGTCATATGCTCTCAGGCTAGTGTAGGGAGAGGATGCTGCTGGTGCTGTGAGGGACAGACTGCAGATCTAATAACATCTCATCCTGCATTACAGAACGATCTAATTGTGGACTAGGTAGAGATTACTACTACTACTGCTTTTTAGGGACAGATTGCAGATCTAATAACACCTTATCCTGCATTATAGACAATCTGACTGGACTAGTTAGAGTCTACTGTTTAGAGGGACAGATTATTGTTCTAAAATAATCTCCTAGTTCTATAGGGTCAGGTTCCTGCTGTTGCTGTAAGGGACAGTTTATTGTTCTAAAATCATCTCCGAGTTCTATAGGGTCAGGTTCCTGCTGTTGCTGTAAGGGACAGATTATTGTTCTAAAATCATCTCCTACTGCTATAGGGTCAGGTTCCTGCTGTTGCTGTAAGGGACAGATTGGAATGTCGTTGTCGTCCTTGGACTGGGATAT
>BLSH010198986.1:108403-131980 GCA_018402905.1 Glandirana rugosa | reverse complement strand
CCTGCATGCACTTTTATATAATAAATGTCATTCTTTCTGCCTGGAAACATGAGAATGTCCATAGCAACCAAAAAGTGTCCCTTTGCGTCAAAAGTGGTTTTTGATCAGCTAGAAAACAGCGATAGTAAATAAGAATCATTTGCAGAATTGAGTGATACTGATTTTTGGGGAAATTTATCATCAGAAACTGAAAGTGACAACAGCGACAATTCTGCAACTGAGCAAATTTCTGCGTTTTTGGTTTGATTACATTATTGAATAAATGCAAAATAATTGTACCGCTTTCAGCACCAAAAATCAGACATAATCATACCGCCAGGGATACTAACCATTGCAGGCCTATAGTACATAACGCCATATCTCCATGCAGAAAACCATTACCGCTTTCAGCAATAAATTCCAGACTCAGTCATACCGCCAGGGAGGTTAAAGAACTTGTCAAAAACTGAGTATTTTTTTTTTAGTGTTCACATTTTTTTGTGAATGAGCATGGGTTATGTACCACATAGTTAATCAAATGGGGAATGGTGGTACCTGCACGGGGCCCAAATATTCCAGATTCAAATCAGCCCCCCACCCACTGACCCCCCACAATCATAGGATCAGGGTTGTGGGGAAAAGGCTCTTGTCTTCTTTAACCACTTCAGCCCCGGAAGGATTTACCCCCTTCCTGACCAGAGCACTTTTTGTAATACGACACTGTGCTGCTTTAACTGACAATTGCGCGGCCGTGCGACGCTGTACCAGAATAAAATTGACGTCCTTTTTTTCCCAAAATAGAGCTTTCTTTTAGTTTATTTCATCACCTCTGCGGTTTTATTTTTTGCACTATAAACAAAGAGCGACAATTTTGGAAAAAAAACATTTTTTTTTTACTTTTTGCTATAATAAATATCCCAAAAAATATAAAAAAGCAATTTATTCCTCAGTTTAGGGCGATATATATTCTTCACAATAGGCGTATATTGATTGGGATGCGCAAAAGTTATTGCGTCTACAAACTGTGGGAACAGAATTATGGCATTTTTATCAGCGGCGGCTCATCCATAGAGGGTGCTACTGCACCGCTCTCCCCCCCTGATCCTTCTAAAAAAAATATATATATATATGGTGCGCCGGTATATGGCTGTCCCGGCTTTTTTGGGAGATTTGTTGTCAGCTGACAGCAATTCCCAAAGCCCATCGGTCAACCATTAAAGTGCATAGATGTGCGCCAGCCATTGATTTAATCGTTGGCACAGGAATCTCCACAGACTGTACACAGTGCTGAAGTCTTCCTTATTTCCCCTGCTGATTGAACATTTTTAGCCTATAATATTAGGCTATTTTCCCTACTGGTGAATGTTTTTAAACTCTGATAGTCAAATGTTCTTATGGCTATCTTTCTCTTCAGATTGAATGTTAGGGAATGTTACATTTGCCTGGTGAAAGGCAACTAGTAGAAACTTATATTACGCACTTACAGTATTAACAACATTATGGATATTATTTGAGTGAACAATGAGAAGTTCACAGTCTACTCCTGAAGAGACTATATTTGAGCAAAATCCATATGACTCAGATTTACAAGGAGTTATTTGTAACTTGATTCTAACATGATTGACACAAATATTTTTTATCCTGCAGTTTGAGGATCCTGCCCTGCTGTTCCTGGGCATTTATGCTGCATTCACACTTCAGCATTTTGAATCGCGAGCAGATTTGCCACAAATCTGCCCGCGATTTGAAAGTTCCGATGTGTGAATGACAAATCACGGGACTCACATCTAAGATGCCATTCATTTGAATGACACCTCAAATAGCGGTGCGGGTCTGCCGCGATTGTTGAGCGATTTACGCAGATTCGCTTTTAAGGTTTTAGAGCTTTTACGGTTGCAAAGACCTTCCTAATACATTACGTTTTAAAACATTTTGCTACAAGGACTGGAAACGTACTGAATCATGGGCCCCTCCTGACAAAGTGAAGCCTTTTTTTGTCATTTGAAAGAGCATTTAAATGGTCTCTGCCTACTGTAGACACTCTAGTTATTTGCCTTAGTCTTCATGTAGACTAGCAGCTCCTAAACTCAAGTCAGTGGGTGGTCAGGGATGGGTGTCAGTGGGTGGTGAGGGGTGTCAGTGGGTGGTGAGGGGTGTCAGTGGGTGAGGGGTGTCAGTGGGTGGTGAGGGGTGTCAGTGGGTGGCAGTGAGAGGTGTCAGTGGGCGGTGAGGGGTGTCAGTGGGTGGTGAGGGGTGTCAGTGGGTGGTGAGGGGTGTCAGTGGGTGGGTGTGAGGGGTGTCTCATTTCTTCCTAATTTTCAGACCTGTGATTGGAACCCCAAATTATATTTGTAATTAATACATTTGTCCAGTTATCCTTCATGCACAGTTATGTAGCAACATACCGCAGTGCCTCTCTCGGCGCGCTTTACCGCCCAGCCCACCGCCCGCCTCTCTCCTCTATCTCCGGCAGACATCAGCGGTGGATTCCTCAGCCCCGCCCGTTGACTGTAGCTGACAAGTTAGAGGAGAGGCGGGCGGGGCTGAGGAATCCACCGCTGACGTCTGCCGGAGACAAGAGAAGAGAGAGGAGAGAGGCGGGCGACGGGCTGGGCGGTAACGAGCGCCAAGAGAGACACTGCGGTATGTTGCTACATAACTGTGCATGAAGGATAATTGGACAAATGTACTAATTACAAATGTAATTTGGGGTTTCAATCACAGGTCAAAAATTAGGAAGACATCCGGGAAGAAGCCGCAACTGTGCTGGCTCTCGGTTCACACATAGGAGACTTGTCAGGCGACTTGAGTTGCCCGACAGTTCGCCTCCATACACTGCAATTGGAACTGTTCCAAGTTGGAGCAACTCAAGTCGCTCCAACTAAGAAAGAGGTTCCTGTACAACTTTGGGGGCGACTTCCATTGACTTCTATTACAGAAGTCATTTGCAAGTCGCGTTGTGCAGAGGTCGCGCTAAGTCGCCCACAAGTTGGATGACGTCACCCCTAATCGATCATGGGCAGTCGCTGCATCGATGCTGCATCGCAGACGACCGAATTGCGGTTCATCGATGCATCAAATAATTTCAGCACCCCTACCATCTACCCTACTAGCTCAGATGCTGGCATCTCCTTGAGGACAAGGGTACCCTTCTTCAAATATTTTTCAGCTGCCTATTGATTACCACATTTTGGCAATTGGTCCATTGGATAGTCTCAACGATCCCAATGACACAGAAATCCCTCCTGTTAGGCCTCCCTCCGCAAAACATTCCCAAAGCTCACAGGAAGCTGCTCCGTCATGTCCTTATGGCTGCATGGTGCCTCATTGCTCTCAATCGGAAACGTTGATCTCCTCCCTCTCAGGAGGCCTTATACACTAGAATTAAAGATGTGGAGTTGATGGAGAAAATGACCGCCAGATTACAGGATAGATTGGAAGCTCACAATCGAGTTTGGGAGCTGTGGCATCTCCAGGAGGGCCTGCCTTGAACCACTAAACCAGCTATGGTATCAACCTATTTTTTTCTTCCTTCCTCTTCTTTTCCCTACTGTTTCTTTACTTTCCCATTATTGGTACAAGTTACAATAACTTTTTATCAAAAACGTATTACAAGCTACATTGTTCTCTAGTTGCTGCTATTTTGCTGCCCCAGGTACATCCTCTAGTATCAATCGGTATGATTGCTGCATATTGTTTCTACACTCATGTGGATGCCTATTGTGAACATTGTGCTTGTGTTCCCTGTTGTTACGTACCAGGTAGGGAGCCTGATAGCAGGGGACGGCCTCTCCTACGACCCTGGTTCGAGGGACCGCTGGGGTTGAGACAGCGGCCACAAGAGCATGGTGAGGTATGAGTGCCTGTGACAGTCCAATGATGTTCGCCAGCAGGCGGTCCGTGGGATCGCTGGAGGTGGAGATGACCTATGGGCAGAAGGTGTAGTTAGATAGGAGTGACCCTGTTGAGCTGGGAAGCTGCAGAGCTGGAAGCCACTGAGGTCTGGATGGCAACAGGCACTAGAGCGGAGTCAGGTGAAAGCAGGTTCAGCAACAGACTGGCAGTGCATTACAAGAGGAGCAGGCAGGTGGGTGGTCGGGTTCAAGCAGGGTCATAAACAGGCGGGCAGCAAAGGTATCAGAGGATCAGGCAGGAGCGTGGTCATAGACAAGCCGGGATCGGGGGCAGGCAGACAGCAGGAGGGTCGTAGACAAGCCGGGTCGGTAACAGGTTCAGAACAGGTTATCAAGTTGCAGGTTAGTACAGGTAATGCTGTAGATCTTGCTGCAAGGTGTGTCCCGTTGAAATAGAGCTGTCTGGCGCCGTTTCCGGCGTGCGCGAGCGATAATAAGTCCAACTGAAGCAGGATTTCTGCTAACATTGCCCCCCCAAGGGGCAGCCTCCGGATGCCCAATTTTCTCCTCTTAAATGGATGGTTTTGAAGGAACTCTCTTATCAGGTCTGTGGCGTGAAGATTTTGTTCAGGCTCCCAAGAGTTTTCCTCTGGTCCAAAGCCTTTCCACTTAATTAGGTACTGTGCTTGACCCCTCCTTTTCCTGCAGTCCAATATAGCTTCCACCTCGAACTCCTCTTCCCTGTCAACCATTACAGGTTCAGGTGGTCTTGTCTGGCGATTGGGGAAGGAGTCTGGTACTGCTGGCTTTAATAAGGAGACATGGAACACTGGGTGGACCTTTAAGCTTGCAGGTAGCAAAAGTTCATAAGAAACCTCATTAATTTTCCTCTTTACTGGGAATGGTCCCACGTATTTAGGGCCCAGCTTCCTTAATGGGCATGCCAGCTTTAGATTGGTTGTTGCCAGCCATACCCGGTCTCCTTGTTGCAAACTCAGCTCCCCTTTCCTCCTCTTGTCGAATGCTCTTTACTGTCCTGCTGAGCCTTGCTCATAGTGTCCTGCAGCAGCTTGTTGTTGCGGTTGAAAAAGTCCACAGTGTTTAGAGTGGCAGGTACTGAGGATTCGGGGACTAAGTCAGGCAGGAAGGTAGGGTAGAAGCCCAGGTTTGCGAAGAAAGGCGTTTTGTGGTTGAATGGCAGGCGTTATTATAGGCAAATTCTGCCATCGGTAGGAGGGACACCCAGTCATCCTGGACAAATGGGGAGAAACAGCGAATGTACTGTTCCAGGGTTTGGTTTGTCCGCTCTGTTTGCCCGTTGGACTGGGGATGGTAAGCGGATGATAATGAAAGTCTGATTTTGATAATGTCGCACAGTGCTCTCCAGAACTTCGAGGTGAATAGCACCCCCTGGTCAAACACAACATCAATAGGCACACCATGGAGCCGGACAATCTCCTTAATAAGCACCCTGATGCTTTCCGAGGCAGAGGGTGTACCCTTTAGGGGCACGAAATGGGCCATCTTTGTCAATCGGTCAACCACCACAAAGATGGCTGTACAACCTTCGGAGGGGGGTAGTTCTACTATAAATTCCATGGAAATTCTGCGCCATGGTCTCTCTGGTACTGGTAACGGTCAGAGTAAACCCCAAGCCTTCCTCCAGGGGACCTTGTTTCGGGTGCAGACAGGGCAAGACCTGACGTAACCCTTGCAGTCCTTTTCTAGGTCGGGCCACCAGAAAGTGCACTGCACCAACTCTATGGTCTTGTGGACTCCAAAATGACCTGCTAAGGGGTGGTCATGACAGAGGCCAAGAACAGTAATCCGGATCTCCTCTGGAAGAAAAATTTGATTTCCTTTCCACAGAAGGCCATCTCTGGCCTGCAGAGTGCTCTTGATGGGGTTAGATACCCTTGCGGAGGCCTGCTTTAACTGAGGTAGGAGATCTGTGAGGAGTAACAGAAAGTTCCCAGCTGGCAGGATGGTATCAGGTGCAGTTGGTTCCTTAGCATCCTCATACATGCACGATAGCGCATCGGGTTTAGTGTTTTTTGATCCCAGGCAAAAGGTAATGTGGAAGGTGAACCTCAAGAAAAACAATGCCCACCGGATCTAACGGGGTCTGAGGCGTTTGGCCGATTTGAAATACTTGAGGTTCTTATGATCCATGTATATCAGTATTGGGTGGGCTGCACTTTCCAGCAGGTATCTACCTTCTTCTAGGGCGGCCTTTATGGCCAGGAGCTCCCGATCACCTACATCGTAATTCCTCTCTGCTGGGACCAACTTCCTCAAGAAAAAGGCCACCGGATGGACAGAGCTCTTGAGACCCGAACGTTGGTAAAGGACTGCCCCAACAGCGTTCTCCGAGGCATTCACTTCCAGGATGTAGGGGAGAGTGGGGTCTGGATGACACAGGACTGGGGCAGATGTAAAGAGTCCCTTGAGCATCTCAAAGGCGGCTTGAGCTTCCGGGGACCAGGGGAACTGGACCCCCTGTTTGGTAAGCTGAGTGATGGGAGAGATAATGTCTGAGAAGTTCCGGATAAACTTGCGGTAAAAATTGGAGAATCCAACAAACCACTGGACCCCCTTCTTATCGATTGGTGCAAGCCAGGACAGAATTGCAAAAGCCTTTTGGGGATCCATTTCGATACCATTCGGGGAGATGATCAGTCCCAGGAATTTGATACTCTGGCGCTCAAATTCACATTTCTCTGATTTAGCATAGAGCTTATGCCGGCAGAGGCGACGGAGAACTTCTTTGACATGCTTCCGATGAACCTCAAGTGATGGTGAAAAGATGAGGATGTCATCCAGGTAAGCAATCACGAAGACATCCAGGAGGTCCCTAAGGATGTCGTTAATGAAGAACTGAAAGGTAGCCGGGGCATTGCACAACCCGAAGGGCATAACTAAATACTCTAAATGGCCGAACCGAGTGCGTAACGCTGTCTTCCATTCATCCCCGTACCCTTATGCGGATCAGGTTGTAAGCTCCCCTTAAGTCCAGCTTGGGGAAGATGGTGGCAGAACGCAGTCTCTGGAACAGTTCAAGTCCAGGTCAATAAAGCAGCTACACGCCCCTGAGTCCACAATGGCCATGGCAGAGACGGGAACAGTAAGATGGGTCAGTCCAACCGGCAGGGATGTCTGCTCCATGGAGGAGCCCAAGAGTCTCTTTCTGTGTTTGGTTGGGCACTCGTTTACATAGTGACCAGCCTCCCCACAGTAGAGGCAAAGGTTGGCTTGGAGCCGGTGGGAGCGCTCTTCCAGGGGCATCGGAAGCCAGGAAGCAGGCCAAAACTGGACTGGCTTCTCCTGCCGGTGTGAATCTGGATAGACCGCTGGATAAGATCCTCCAAAGCACTCGGGACCCCCCACCCAGGCTAGTTCACCCTTTAGACCTTCCGACAAGCCTAGATGGAACTGATGTCGTAAGGCGGCCTCATTCCAGCTGGTATCGGCACTCCAGTACCTAAAGTCCGTGATGTACTCCTCGACGGCTCTGTCACCCTGCCGGAGTGCATGGAGAGCAGATTTGGCTGTAGCGGGACGCTGGGGGTCGTCATAGAGCTGTGACATTGCCTGGAAGAGGGCGGACAGGGTGTTCAGCCGGGCGTCTCTGAGTTCCAGTAGGTGGTGGGCCCAGGCCTGGGGCTGGTCCCGGAGCAGGGATATGACAAACCCCACCTTGGTAGCCTCTAATCTGAAGGTCTGAGGTTGGAGTACAAAGTAGAGCTGACATGCGTTGTAGAAGGCTTGGTACTTGGTTCGGTCTCTGGAGAACCTCTCGGGGGTTGGCACCCGGGGTTCAGGAGCAGGTAGGAAGGTGGTTGAATCCAAGCTTGCTGTTGATGCAGAAGCAGGAGTGGAGGCTAGGACTTGCTCCTCGAGAAGGGCATGTTTCCTTTGCAGAGACATAATGGCTTGCGTGAGGTCTGCGAGGCACTGGCTGACCTCGTGTGGCACAGAGGCCCCCCTTGCAGGCTCAGTCATGGCTGTCTGATACTGTTACATACCAGGTAGTGAGCCTGATGGCAGGGGACAGCCTCTCCTATGACCCCGGTTCAAGGGACCGCTGGGGTTGAGACAGCGGCTGCATGAGGTATGAGTGCCTGTGACAGTCCAATGATGTTCGCCAGCAGGCGGTCCGTGGGATTGCTGGAGGTGGAGATGACCTGCGGGTGGAAGGTGTAGTTAGATAGGAGCGACCCAGTTGAGCTAGGAAGCTGCAGAGCTGGAAGCCACTGAGTTCTGGATGGCAACAGGCACTAGAGCGGAGTCAGGTGAAAGCAGGTTCGGCAACAGGCTGGCAGTGCAGTACAAGAGGAGCAGGCAGGTGGGTGGTCAGGTTCAAGCAGGGTCATCAACAGGCGGGCAGCAAAGGTATCAGAGGATCAGGCAGAAGCGTGGCCGTAGACAAGCCGGGATCGGGTGCAGGCAGGCAGCAGGAGGATCGTAGACAAGCCAGGTCAGTAACAGGTTCAGAACAGGTTATCAGGTTGCAGGTTAGTACAGGTAGATCAGACAGCACTTGCTGCAAGGTGTGACCTGTTGAAATAGAGCCGTCCGGCGCCGTTTCCGGTGCGCGTGAGCGCGCGTGGGCCCGCGCGAATGCGCAAATATCGCTAATAAGTTCAACTGAAGCAGGATTTCTCCTGACACCTTTACATTTCTGTACTAAGTTTTTACTTAGTTTACTTTTTCGAAAATCAATAAAAATTGTTATTTGAAAAAAAATGCCTATGGGGTTGATTTACTAAAACTGGAGTGTGCAGAATCTGATACATTTTAGTAAATCAACCCCTATGTGTCAATGTACAGTGCAAGTATTCAGCGGCAGGAACTAGGAGACTAGTCAGGGTCAAGGGAAAGATGAGTGCAGCACAGTACAGAGACATCCTTGATGAAAACCTGTTCCAGAGCGCTTTGGACCTAAGCCTGAAGATGAAGATTTATCTTCCAACAGGACAACTACCCTAAGCACACAGCCAAGATAACAAAGGAGTGACTACGGGACAACTCTGTGAATGTCCTTGTGTGGCCCAGACAGAGACCAGACTTGAACTCGATTAAACATCTCTGGAGATATCTGAAAATGGCTGCGCACCGACGCTCCTCATCCAATCTGATGGGGCTTGAGAGGTCCTGCAGAGAAGAATGGGAGAAACTGCCCAAAAATAGGTGTGCCAAGCTTGTAGCATCATACTCAAAAAGACTTGAGACTGTGATTGGTGCCAAAGGTGCTTCAACAAAGTATTGAGCAAAGGCTGTGAATATTTATGTACATGTGATTTTTTTCATTTTTTATTTTTAATAAATTTGCAAAGATTTCACACAAGCTTCTTTCACGTTGTCATTATGGGGTATTGTTTGTAGACTTTTGAGGAAAATAATTCATTTAATCCATTTTGGAATAAGGCTGTAACATAACAAAATGTGGAAAAAGTGAAGCGCTGTAAATACTTTCCCGATGCACTGTACATATAGGCCTTTTACTAGCATCTAGCTTATGCCTTGCATGAGAGTGATGTCTGTTTATTTGCATAGGCTACTTTGGCTATGTGTTTGGGACAACACGGATAAGCATAACGAACATCTGATGTACTTGCCCTTTAAGTAACGAAGATTCTTCAGACCTGCCTTTAATAGTGTCATCCCCGATACTACTAGTAGGCACATTGTGTGCCTGCATAAATGCAGGAGATATCTGGATGGGAAGGAGGAACCCCAACCTTCATCTACCACTGCAGCAGTACCTCAGTGGTGACTAGGGTTGCCACATCATCCCTTTAATCCAGGACACATATTAATTACACAGGTTCTGTGGCCGATTAAGGTGGTAATTAAACCCACTTGGTGCCTTAACTGAAATAACTTGGCCTCAGAACCTGTGTAATTCATATGTGTCCTGAATTAAAGGGATGATGTGGCAACCCTAGCGGTGACCAGAGTCTACATCCCACTCAAGCTGCAGATCTCCAAGCGGGAAGCTCTCTGTCTTACCTGCTCAGCCTTTTGCATGATTGTAAGCTCCAATATTTGCAAGTGGGGACTTGTTTATCCTACAGGGTGCCTAGGTAATTTATCTTCTTGCAGCTTTGATGCTCAGGCTTCCCCTATAGCAGTGGTTCTCAACTCCTGTCCTCGGGACCCACTAACAGGCCAGGTTTGCAGGATAACTGAAATACATCACAGGTGATATCATTTGCTGCTGAGTGATTGCAGAATTCTAGTCTGCATCTCCCCAAGGTAATACTTAAAATCTGGCCTGTTGGTGGGTCCTGATGACAGGAGTTGAGAACCACTGCTTACACGCTATAATTTTTCAATCAGGCATCTCCTTCATTTGCCCTTCCTCATGCTTGGGTATTACTGCACCCTATTGTACTTCTTCCCAGGCATGTTTGGGTTTCTCACACCATGGGATCTCTAGTTCCTACTCTGGTAGAAGCCTTTGCTTGGAAATGGTATCTCACTCAAATGTTCGCTGCTTTCATCACGGATGATTCTCACTGATTCTCATTATCTATGAAGCTGGCCATAGATGGATAGAAATTCTCATAACCTCTGTTTGTTGTTTGAAAGGTTTTGTTTGCTTAACATTTGACCCACTAATGATTTTAAAAAATGAATGAACTTCCTTAAAACCGTCTTTTCTCTTGTTTTCCTAAGAATTTTCATTCAAAATTCAACCCATCTATGGCCAGCTTAAGAGGGACCCTATTAGTCCCAATTGTTTACTTTCCTAGTAAGTACATGAGTCTTCAGTGTCTTCTAGCAGTTCTAGATGCTGCTTATAACACTGACCCTTATGTCCACCCTAGTGTCTTATATTGGCATCCCTATTAAGGAACACTCAAGACCTTCCCTGAACAGAGTCAGTTTCCAGTTTGCAGTTCTTGCAATGCTGAGGGTCATATCACAAGGCATTTCTAGATACGACTTAACAACTACCTAGTGCTAGTACTTTTATTCCCTGTGCACTTTTGTGGTAGTAGCAAATTTGTTTTCCTGTTCACCCCTTCGGGGCTTGTGCGATTGTTGGAGCAGTCCCTTTCAGTATAGTCCCTCTTTTTTATACAGTCTCTCAGCATCTTTTAATTAAGGGAGTCTGAATTTGTACAAGGTACCAAATTGGTCTCTTCAGACCATAAACTTTCGGATGTTATTTGTCGCACACTATAGCCAGGGAGGTGATGGTCTTCCCCTATTCCCTAATAGAAGTATTTTCTTGCTTATTCCTTGACTCTGGTTATCTGACCTCCACTGGACTTCTTCTTCTCCTGCAACAGGCCAGGTAACCTACTTCCTACATTGAACAGTGTTGGTTGTGTCATTAAGGATCACGTTGTCTTTCAGCGTGAATATGTCTAGTGTTAGTATTGGGATTCTTACCCATGGCTCTTTAGGAGAGGCTTCTGCTCTTTCATGGGGTAGGTTGGGTGATTCCTAGAATAATCTAATTTATAACTGGTTAGTCAGGTTTACAGTGTGGTTACCACACCCCTAAAACACCTATGGGTGTATTAAAGGACTCATCTCTCCAGTTTTAAAGAACTTGTATGCCAGTTTGTATTATGATGTATCCGCATTTCTGCCTTCCCTTTTATACAAATTTTGTTGATCATCTCACCCTCTCCTTAAAACTGTTTTTGAAAATATGTTTGTTTTCAGAAACGTCGGTCAAGTTTGTAATCATTGGTGGGGTCAAATTTCCATTTAATTTTGACTGCAGTGATGAGAAAAGCCGAAAGAGCCTGATAGAAAATTTTTCTTGAATTAACAAATTTCTAACAGTGAATGTGATTTTCACTCATTAAAAGAGATTCATTCCAAAATCTAATTTTAAAAGCAAATGCAATTTTGAACGCCATGACGCCGGGCGCATGCATTACACTTGCGGGGGTGTTTTTTTTAAGAACCTGATTAGAGCCAAAGGCTCTAATAGGCTTCAAAATATCATGGGTTCGGGGCACAGAGAGTGTGCTCTCAGCTCACCCAGGTGTGTTAGAATAGTGAATGAATATTCGCTATTCTAACACTGATCCTCCTCCCGGCCAATCAGGAAGCAGCTTTAGCGTCCATTCCTTTTATCCATTTACATTTTATGCTGTGAAGGCTCTCACATATGAAGATATTTTTTAAGAGTCCAGCTGGCTATCACGTGACGTGACATTCTTTCTCATCTTGGACCTCCATCACCCTGAAGTCAAGAATGAGGCTGCTGACTGGCTGGCATTTTCCCTGGACATCTGTTTATTCATGTCTACTTTTCCTAAAGTCAAACATTAGGTATACTAGGCTTTAGCATTTCCTGCAGCGGCGTGAATGTTTTTTTGCTATTGGACATAGTATTTTTGGGTTTTTTTCTCTATGAATTGACCCAATAAATATTCCTTTTCTGCAGACCACATTAGTTATTGATCTATTATTCTCCTGTTCAAGTGCTTTGCTGCTTCATCTATCTTTGGTGCGTGGTTGGTTGATACTTTATTTGCTGATTGAGACCCATAGCTTCTTCAGATAGCACATTTTTTCCCTTTAGCAGTGATCATCTGTCCTGGTCAGAAGTGCCAGGCTGATCTGATCTTCAGTGCCCACCCCTTGATGACGACATTTCCATATTTTGTTGGTCATTCTTCATCTAATATTCAACCAGGCTTAATTCTTTTAGATACTCTTTTCTGAAGAAAAAGAACCAGTAATGCAGGATTGATATATTTGATTCAGACCGGGTTCACACTGGTACAATGCGACAGTCATACGACTGTGGATCCGACTTTGCCTTGCGACTGGAAGTCCGACATCTCGGACTTTGATCCCGACAATACCAGGCACTTCGTGTTTGGTATGAATCTTTAGGGGAAGCTCCATGCCAAATTTAAAAAACAAACGGCATGGGGTTCCCCCTCCAAGATCATACCAGGCCATTATCCGAGCACGCAGCCTGGCAGGTCAGGAAAGCGGGTGGGGACGAGCAAGTCCGTGGGCGGACATCTTTCCTGTCCAGGACTAAGTGCCATTGTGCAGCTATTATGCTGCACTCTCTGTTCCAGCACTCATAGCTGACCTGTAGTCTGGCCTTGCATCGGCGTCTCCTCTTTGTCTATCCCCCCTCCACTCTGACCCATGTGGATGGTGGGCAACTGCCCTTGTCGGACCTGAACCGATTGCACGCCGATAGAATCTATCCATACTTTGGATATACCCAGCCGGGCCCCTCTCCTCATCGACCCTAACCTCGAGCGGCTAGACCCAAAAGTGGCATATTGGCCGTTTATCCTTTGCTTTCGGCCTAGCCTGCACAGACATGGCATGATCGAGCCAGCTTCAGGAGAAAATTTTCTAAATACCTCTAAAACCTTTTATCTCAACACTTCATATGTGACGATTTACCCTCTCCCGATCCTGAGAGGGCCATATGGTGCCTGGCTTGCTCCGCTTATTTGAGAACAAACCCCCTCTGTAACATCCCTGAAGAAGAGTCCATCAACTATTTCAAAGTGCGTCAGTGCTCTGCAGCCCACTTTTCCATTCCAGGGTTCTTTTCATCCCCATATGTCTTTGCACTGTGTTTTTGTCTTGTTTTGTCCATGTGGTTCCCAATTTTATCATTGCTTGTATTTATTGCCTGGTTTTAGTTGTTATATACAACAATAAACATTGAAATATTTTATTATCCATGGTGTCTGTATGTTTCCAATCTGGGTATGCCTAAAGTCCCTTTCTTTGGAGGGCTCTTTCTAATTTTTGTACGCTTTGGGATGTTGGCATACATCCAGAGTTTCCACCACTCTTGCTTTTTGTTCACGATTATTTAAGACACCTGCTGGTAGACTCCAGTGGACCAAAAAATCCAGACCGGAACCAGCCCTGACATGGTGGCTGGTAAAATCCAAAATGGACTCCGTTTAATCCAGTCCATATGAACGCACAAGAGGCGACAGGTAGTGTTCGTCTACCACTTCGCCTTGCATACTGTCACATATCCTCCCCCTCTGCTCAAGCCCCTGTGGCTGAGCAACTGTTCCAACCATACAGTGGACCGGGGAGAGGGTATCTGCATTGTTCTGGAGTCTTCCCGCCCGGGGTTCCACTGTGAACTTAAATGGCTGTAGGGCCAGGAACCATCTAGTCACCCGACTATTTTTCTCCCTGTTGTCACACATCCACTTCAGGGGGGCATGGTCGGTGACTAGCCTAAATGACCTTCCTAAGAGGAAGAGAAATCCAGAACGGCAGCACTCTCACCAAAATAGTATAAGAAAAGTAATTTATTGTTCAAAAAGAGCATACAGGGAAGTACAGGCTGGGTGAGGATGGGAGGTTGACGCGTTTCGCACTATTGAAAGTGCTTTGTCAAAACCATAACTTTGACCATGACTTTGCTTATACTATTTTGGTGAGAGTGCTGCTATTCAGGATTTCTCTTCCTTGATCATGCTGCCGCAGTGACAGGGCCTGCACCTTACCTCACGGAAGCATTCTGTGGATTCTCAGCTCATTCACTCACCTGGAGCTGCGGTTCTTTCTCTTGTCTTCCTGACCTTCCTAAGAGGTAGTACTTCAGCTCCTCTAAAGCCCACTTGACCCGCCAAGCACTCCTAAGCTTCCTGCTTAAGTAGACAACCGGGTGCTCTTCACCATCTCTGATCTTGAACAGAACAGCACCTAGTCCCACCTCAGAGGCGTCTGTTTGTACAAAAAACTTCTTTGTGAAGTCCGGGGTCACGGGCACTGGTTGTAGACAAAGAGCTTGCTTCAACTTCTGGAATGCCTTCTAAGCTTCGGGATTCCACTTATCCATGCCAGACCCTCTCCCCTTCGTCAGATCGGTCAGACACTGACTCTAAGCAGCTAACTAGTGTCACCCACGACACTAATACCGTGATCAGAGAAAAAAAACTATACACTATACAAATGACACTGTGACAGGCAGTGAAAGGGTTAACTGGGGGATGATCAAGGGCTTAAACCTTTATTAGGGAATATATGGGGGGGTACCCTAAATCTATCTGGGACTAACACTAACTACCACTAACTGTCCTAACGCTGTTTAGCGTCACAAGTGACACCAGTACGGTGATCAGTAAAAAATATGAACACTGCACTTGATGACACTGTGACAGGGAGTGAAAGGGTTAACTGGGGGAGCGATCAGGGAGTGAAATATGTGCCTACATGTACTGGTGTCAGTGTAGTGTTGGTGTACTCACAGTAGATGCTCTCTCCTCGCTCGCTGGAACCGAAAAGCGCTCCATGAGGGGAGATTGGATCACTTCCGGTGCCTGTGTTTACATTACACAGGCACAGGAGGTTTGTCCATTGGTCAGAACCGATCAGCAGGTCCAGGTCATAAATCATTGGCCTGGACCTGATGAGTGATCGGTCCTCTATCGAATCCGGTCGCCGCGGTGACAGCGGGTGCGCGTGCGTGCCCCCGATTTGTGAGCGTGAGTCACGTACCTGTACGTGACTCTGCGCAGCTGGGCCGCCCTGCTGCAGTATATGGGGCGGTCCGGAAGTAGTTAATGTTTCAATACATTTTACATCTAATGGCAGAGCTGGTCAGAGAGAGAAAGTTGGGGTGAGAGAGGGGAATGAGAGAGAGAGCGGGTGAGAGGTAGGGGGTGAGAGAGAGGGAGGAAGAGAGAGGGGAAGAGAGAGAGTGGTGGGGGGGAGGGAGGAGTGAGAGAGAGGGGGTATGAGAGAGAGGGGGTGAGAAAGAGAGGGGAAGCAAGGGAGATGATGCAGCGGATTTAGTGCTGCAGATAAATACAATGGATTACTCGGGGTGTGCTTGATCGACCGATCCTTCTTGCGATTGGTCAACCGGTCCTTCCGTACTCTGATCCTTCCTGCGATCTACCAAACAGTCCTTCATTTGACCAATCCTTCCTTGTTTCAATTGATCCTTCTTTCCTACATTATTTTTGTGCTAGTAATTTTCTGCAATGTTATTTATCCTTTTCCATACAGAATAATACCTGGTTTATCCTGCCTGTTCCTGTGTTCTTGTCAGTAAACTGACTTCCCATCATCCTGCTCTCTCTGCAGCATCTGTATCTCCTTCTCTCCTCCTCCCTTCCTGTAATTTCAGTGGTCTGTGTGATACCTCTTCTCTCCCAGCCCCCTTCCCTCCCCTCCTGAAACTGAAACTAAACCAGCAGAGGGACGTGAGCCCCTCCCACCTGAATCCCTCTGCTAGGGAGTAAGACCCAAGAAAACCATGTGACTGCACAGAAGCACTGCTGAGAAAAGTTATTTAGAGATTAGATTGCTGAAAAACAAACACAGTCCATTACTATTCCCCATAAGAAAACCTATCATGGGAGTTTATTGTGGAGAATTTACAACACCTTTAATTTAAGAAGGACCTCATGCAAAAAAAATTTGAGGTCATGCTCTTTTTTCTTGTTTTTGCATGAAGCACTCTTTAAAAGTCACACCAGACCTTAAAGGCACTTGTAAAGGTCAGTGTTGTTGTAATAGGTTGCACAGAAGCGCCACTTCGCAGATAAGAGCCCCCCTTATGTTGTTTAAAGTGGATGTAAACTCTCACATATACCCAGTGAAGTGAACAGCCTCAGATGATACACAAGGGTGAAACAAATCTCCCTATGTAAGTTTTACATGTATATCTGCTATCTTCAGCTTTCTATACTTTTTAGAAAGTGCATATCATGTTAGAAATGTTCGTCCTGTATCAGCAGTGGGAGGGAAGTCTGGGCATCACTGTGTGTCAGCTGATTGGAGGAAAGGCACATGCCCTTCCTCCACATAGGCAGAGGAATGAAGAAACTTGCAGAGCTGTGCTGTGACTAGACAAGCTCTCTGCTTATCTGTCTCTAAGTTCCCTCCCCCGATACAAAGTTCCAGCTGCTTTTATCTCCTATGTCGGAGAGCTTGTCAGAAGTTATGCTGATAACAGAGGAACGGAGCAGCAGAAAGACATGGGACTTAGGACTTTGGAGAGAGATAAGTAAACAATACATATAGATGTGCCCAGGTCAGATATCATGAATGAAGTTTACGTGCTTGTCCCATCGGATAATACTGGATGAACTGTCGTGATCAGGTCTTGAAAGCTGTGTACTAACCATCAGATTATAGTGCGATCGATTTGAAAGCAGTATTTTTTTGTATGATTTTCTGATCGTGTGTACGGGCCATAAGGGCAAAATATGAGACCATAGTTCTACTTGGAAAAGCACAGCAGCAGAGTGTTGTACCATGCTAGCCATCAACAAAAGTAGAAGTTTGGGGATCACCCTAAATCCAAACATCTACTTAAAATTATATATATTTTAGATTTACTTTCATTTTGGCTTGGCAAAACCTTGTTATTTAGCTGATTAGAAAAACTGTGTGTGTCCAATTACTTTTTTAAAAACTATCTACACCACATGTGTCAAACACAAGGCCCGTAGGCTGAATCTGGTCTGCCGGGCAATTTCAGGTGGCCCTCAGACTTCTACTGCAGCTGTGGCACCTCCCTCATATCTGCCCTCACCTTGTCTCAGCAGTCGGCAGCAGAGAGTAGGAGAGAACTCCTCCGCCAGATCCTGCATCTCTCAGTGCTGCTATAGCACCTCCTCGTCTCCACCTCCCCTGGTCTCAGTATTCAGCAGGCTACGTCAGCTGACTTCATTGCTTCTCTGGTGCTCATCCAGACTCTGCACTTTCTGCCTCCCAACCCCACCTCTGGCTTCTTCCTGGCAGCAGCTCATGTTAAGGGGGGTAAACTGTGATGTAAAGGAGGATTGGGGACTCTTGACTTTTGATAAAGGGGGGTCTCTTGGCATCTGATGTAAAGGAAGATGGGGTGCTCTGGCCCTCTAGTTTTACAGATACAACCTCCCCTTTGAGGGCGACCATAATGACCTCAGACTTCTTCCTGGGAGCAGCACATGGTAAGGGGGATAGACTGTGAGATAAGGGAGGGTGGGGGACTTTTGATGAAGGGAGGTTCTTGACATCTGATGTAAGGGAGGGTGGGGTACTCTGGACATCTAGCCTTACAAATACAACCGGCTGTTTGAGGGCAACCATAATGCCCTCAATCTTTTTCCCGGGAGCAGCACATGGTAAGGGGGGTAAACTGTGATTTAAGGGAGGGTAGCGGACTCTTGACTTTTGAAGAAGGGGGGCTCTTAACATCTGATGTAAGGGAGGGTGGGGTGCTCTGGCCATCTAATCTTATAAATACAACCGGCTTTTTAACCCCTTCCTTACTGGGCACTTAAACCCCCCTCCTGCCCAGACCAATTTTTGGCTTTCAGCGCTGTCGCATTTTGAATGATAATTGCGCAGTCGTGCGACATTGTACCCAAATAAAATTTGCGTCCTTTTTTTCCCACAAATAGAGCTTTCTTTTGGTGGTATTTGATCACCGCTGCATCATTTCTGATCGCCGCTATAAACAAAAAATGAGCGACAATTTTGCAAAAAAGAACAATATTTTTTACTTTTTGCTAAAGTACAAATCCATTAAGAAAATTATTCATCAGTTTTGGCCGATATATATTCTTCTACATATTTTTGGTAAAAAAAAAAAATCGCAATTGGCGTATATTGATTGGTTTGCGCAAAAGTTATCGCGTCTACAAACTGGGAATTGATTTATGGCGTTTTTATTATTTTTTTTTTTTTACTAGTAATGGCCGCGATCTGCGATTTTTATCGGGACTGCGATATTGCAGCAGACATGTCGGACATTTTTTACACATTTTTGAGACCAATGACATTTATACAGCGATCAGAAATTTAAATATCCACTGATTACTGTGTAAATGTCATTGAAGGGGTTAACCAGCAGGAGGCAGTGAAGGGGTTAAATATGTTCCCTGGGTGTGTTCTAACTGTGGGGGGGCGGGGCTGGTCGGGACATAACAGATCTAACTGATCCCAGTGACAGGGATCAGTAGATCTGTCATGTCCCCTGTCACAGAACGGGGGAACCGCCGTGTTTACATCGGCGGTTCCCCGTTCTGAGGCTCCTGAAAGAGAACGGCGAGTCCGGGCGGACATCGAGTCCGCCCGAGCCACGGGCACGCTCGCGCATGCCGCCGCTGCCACCAGGGGGCGCGCGAGAAGCGTGCACAGGGGACGACGTCCATGGACGTCGTCCCGGCATTTCAGATCCGCGCTGGAGCCGTACTTCGGCAATAGCGCGGATCTGAAGTGGTTAAGGATGACCATAATGCCCTCAATCTTTTTCGCAGGAGCAGCACATGGTAAGGGGAGTAAACTGTGATGTAAGGGAGGGTAGCGGATTCTTGACTTTTGAAGAAGGGGAGCTCTTGACATCTGATGTAAAGGAGGGTGGGGTACTCTGGCCATCTAATCTTACAAATACAACCGGCTCTTTGGGGGCGACCATAATGCCCTCAATCTTTTTCCCAGGAACAGCACATGGTAAGGGGGGTAAACTGTGATGTAAGGGAGGGTAGCAGATTCTTGACCTTTGATGAAGGGGGGCTCTTGATATCTGATGAAAGGTAGGGTGGTGGTGCTCTGGCCATCTTGTTTTACAGATACTACTGGCCTTTTGAGGGTGACCATAATGCTGACGTGGCCCACGATGAAATGAAGTTTGACACCCCTGATCTACACCAATAAAACACCTGGAGTCAGTTTATCCATTACATTTTCTATACATTATGTGGACCTTTGTGACCTAAATACAGCTGCATCTCCTCCTCTTAGCTTCTTTATAGGTTTAGTTGAGCATGGAGTGAACACACAGACATTAGTGAACCACAAAACGATTACAACAGACACATTGGCGCTCAAAAACACACCTTCAAACATCTGATTCCCCACACGCTCGCCACTTCAGTTATTATACGCCAGAGAAAAAAACGAGGAAGTAGAAAGCTGAAAGCTAGGAGACATTTACATCATTATCTCTTCAAAAGTTCATTTCTGGACAAGTATCTTTTGGATAGGGATTAACTTAATCAGAGATTTTGAATCTTCTTTGCTTTAATTTTTAATCTCTTTAGAAAAAAAAAAAAAACTACGCCTGAATCTTAAAAAGGCCTAAACCTGGAGTCACAAAGCGGCGTCTACAGGAGAGGAAAAAAAAGAGGCAAGTTTTTTTTTAAGCAGACAGCAGCTGTAAGAGAGATAGTGCAAGCAGAAGATTTGTGACAGAGTTGAGCATGAAACCCATCAGCTGATGAGTGAAAATCCCTGGTTTCTAATTAATCGAGGTACACAGGGCAGGGGATGAAGAGGATCAGGGAAATGAAATCAGGAAAAAGATAGCATCAGTCATTTCTATGGCCCATTGTCATACTTGAGAATCTGCTGTAATGAATCAGTCAGGCATTCCACAAATACATTCAAATGGTAAAGAAAATGCATTGTCCAGTGAAGAGTCCCAGATAGCATCTCCCTTCCCTCCCTCTTTGTCAGAAGCCTATGATCAGAAAAAGGCAAAGGCAGACAGCACAACAGGTGTGCTTTTACAACCCTGCTGAAATCTGCAAATGAAGGCACATTTAAAAGAATGTTTTGATGTGCAAAAATTTCGGTTTAAAAAAAAAAATAAGAGAGGCAGACAGAATATTTCATGTTGCCGTGTCTCTTCAGATGCACATTAAGGGATTTGTGTTGCATTGTGTTTGGATTCTTATTCTCGCCGTGAAAAGAGCGGTATGAGATGTAAAATTTTATTCTGGGGTAATGCTACAAATATTTTCTATTTATTTAGAAGATTCGGAACATGGAAATGCATCAAGGACACAAATTTCAGGTTAACAATGATGTAGCATAATAGTTATTGGAAGCAAAAACTTTACCGTGATCTGTTTTGCAGCGTCTAGACGACCCAATAATAATTTAGTTTCATTTTCTGGGGGAGGCTGCTGATATGCTGATTAGATGGCCATGTTAACCCAGAATAATTCAGTGTTTGTGTCCACCCTCTGTCTAAGATAACTGAAAGTCCACTATGGCGTGTTCGTGCCCACCTCCGCTCTTGCATCATCATGACTAACACATAATCCACAAGAAAAAGCTCCTACTGATTTACTAAAGAGAGAGCTGTATGGCTACAATATTGGATAAATACATGCTTGCAAACTATAGATAGACCAGACAGATACATAGATAATTGTCTAGAACAAACAAACAAAAATGTATAATATACTTAATGTATTTATCACAGGTACTTATATAGTGCTGTCAATTTATACAGCACTTTTACATATATATTGTACATTCACATCCAGGGCTGCTGTTAGAAATCACGGGGCCCCATACAGCCTACCTGACAGCCCCCCCCCAAAAGTGACTGAGGACATAGATTTATTAGTTCCTTTCTCTGTAGCCTCCGCTGCACAGATGAATGAAGGAAGAGCTCTGGGGCTTCCTGCTCATTCACAAACTGAAGCATAATGAACACGGTTTGCTATGCATCAGTGATGAATGGACACCGGAGTTTTATTGATACCACTCTCCCTGTGTTCATTCTGAAAAGGAAAGGGCCAGTAAATTACATACACCTGTGTGCCCACAGCAGCTGCTGGTGGGAGAGAAGGGAATGGGGGGCCCAGACAGCAGATGTAAGGGGTGCAAGTGCTAGAACCAATCCTCTTTCAGTGCAGCCGGAGGGAGAAAGAGGAGGTGAAGCTGGCAGCGCTGCAGTAGGAGACCGAAAATGATTGGTGCAATAAGACAGCACAGCCACCCCTCCTGCTCAACTGGCGCCTAGGCCCCCTGTTGAACTGATGTTACCCGGTCCCAGTACAGGAGGGCTGGCCATATTGCCTTATCAGCTGCCCTGTTCACATCAGTCCCTGCCCTCGAGGAGCTTAAAATCTAAAGCAGCCGTTCTCAACCTTTTTCAACACAGGGGAACCCTTGAAATAACTTTCCAGTCTCAGGGAACCCTTGCTAAAAAGGACTATATCTACAACTCACAATACATTAGTGTGATGGTCTGAAGGAATACACTTGTGGTCATTGGAAAGAATCACCTCCTTACAGATAGTTAAAGAGATCAATGGTATCAACGTGAACTTATTTGAAAGGCAGAAATTGCTTATTGCTCCACTAGCTTCCTCTGGAGGAACCCTAGTTGAGAAGCGCGGATCTAAAGTCCCTAACCCGCATTCATTCATATACTAGATCCAGTTTAAACAGGAGCCAATTAACCTACCGGCATGTCTTTGGAGTGTGGGAGGAAACCCACGCAGGCAGAGAGGGAGCGTTTTGAACAGTTTTGAACTGATGACCCTAGTGCTGCTAGGAGGAAGTGCTAACCACATGTGCTGCCATATACTACATTTAAATATTTATGTATTTATCTATGTCATTTATTTATTCCCCCATTCTCTGACACTGGTGGCTTTGTATGAATATCCATATAAAATTCCATAAATACAGGCAGATGCCCTAAACAGGGCCCCATCAACATCTCAAAGTTTTCATTCTTTAAAGTAGATGTAAACCCAGTCACTTCGCATTCTTCAATAGATGAGGTGAACTGAACAGGTAAGTTGATAAGTGTTCCTTTGAATCAGTTTACCAGTTCACAAAGAAATTTGGTGTGTAATAGGAATGGTCCCCCGGCTCCAGTCGAACACATGTTCGACTCGAACATCGGGGTTTGCCTGTTTGGCGAATCCCGAACATTATGGACCATTCGCGGAAATTTGAGAGCCCCATAATGCAGTCAAATCGTGGGGAAATGCTGTCCGCTGATTGGCCAAAGCATGCACATGACCTGCATGCTTTGGCCAATCACAGAACGCTCTGCTGTGAGAGACATGATTGGCTAAAGGCAGGGTGCCTTTTGCCAATCATGGATCAGGGTTTCAGTCCACACTCACACTATATAAAGCCGCTTGCACAGCGGCTCTATGTAGTGTTTGTAACATAACATGGAGAGAGATAGTTTAGCTAGTGGCATGTAGGCAGTTCAGTGTAGAGAGAGATACTAGGTAGTGGGATCTGTATACAGTTAGTGCAGGCAGTGTAGATTATATACAGGAAGTGCATACAGTGTAAGAATCTATATATACAGCCTAGTATATACAGTGGGTACGGAAAGTATTCAGACCCCCTTAAATTTTTCACTCTTTGTTATATTGCAGCCATTTGCTAAAATCATTTAAGTTCATTTTTTCCCTCATTAATGTACACACAGCACCCCATATTGACAGAAAAACACAGAATTTTTGAAATTTTTGCAGATTTAATTAAAAAAGAAAAACTGAAATATCACATGGTCCTAAGTATTCAGACTAGAGTTGAGCGAACACCTGGACGTTCGGGTTCTGCCGGTCCGTCCGAACTTCGGGACAAAGTCCGGGTCCGGGCCCGGACGGAACCCGAACGATCGCACGGACAACGAACCCCATTGAAATCAATGGGGACACAAACTTTTAGGCACAAAAATGGCTGTAGCAAAGTCCTGGAAAGCCCCAGAGGGCTGCAAAAGGAAGTAAAAGCGAGTTGAGATCAGACTTATGAATCCTGGTACACTATAAAGTCAAAAAGAAAAAATTAATTTAGACGTTTTTAAAGTTTTTAAGACACAAAAAGACAGTTATACCCCACGACACACATGTAATTACTCCCTTTTTTACTTGAATTTACTAAAATCGTTTACCGACGTTATATTGTTTCTCACTTTTTAAATTCCCCCAGACTTATGAAAGGCATGGGTGACATATATGATCCGACATATATATCTAAGAATGTGACATACGTGAAGGACATA
>BLSH010198986.1:88787-103420 GCA_018402905.1 Glandirana rugosa | reverse complement strand
CCCAACAATCTGATCGTTGAGCACGATCGTAGCGATCGTTGTTTTAAGCAGAGTTTGATCTGCAACTCAAAGCAGCGGTATGTGAAATCTCTAATTTCTGCTATCTGTCCTCAGAGCAACAGCACAGACAGCAGTAGTAAAGTAATCTATCTCAGGATGCAGGATCAGGTCTTAAAATGTCTCAAATCTGTCCCTCACGCAGTCAGCTACCTTTCCCTACACTAACCCAAGGAGCATGTGACTGCAGCACTGTGACTCCAGCTTATAAAGAGGCTGGGTCACATGATGCACTGGCCAATCACAGCCATGCCATTAGTAGGCATGGCTGTGATGGTTTCTAAGGGCAAACCAGTGAAACACTTGTTGATTGGCTGCCCTGCAGCTTCTCAACACGTGGAGTAAAATAGCAGAACCCCGGACCGAACCCGAACGATTTTTGAAATGTCCGGGTCCGGGTCCGTGCCACAGACACCCGAAAGTTCGGTACGGACCCGAACGTTACAGTCCGGGTTCGCTCAACACTAATTCAGACCCTTTGCTCAGTATTTAGTAGATGCACCCTTTTGATCTAATACAGCCATGAGTCTTTTTGGGAAAGATGCAACAAGCTTTTCACACCTGGATTTGGGGATCCTCTGCCATTCCTCCTTGCAGATCCTCTCCAGTCCTGTCAGGTTGGATGGTGAACGTTGGTGGACAGTCATTTTTAGGTCTCTCCAGAGATGCTCAAATTGGGCTCAGTCAGGGCTCTGGCTGGGCCATTCAAGAACAGTCACGGAGTTGTTGTGAAGCCACTCCTTCGTTATTTTAGCTGTGTGCTTAGGGTCATTGTCTTGTTGGAAGGTAAACCGTTGGCCCAGTCTGAGGTCCTGAGCACTCTGGAGAAGGTTTTCATCCAGGATATCCCTGTACTTGGCCACATTCATCTTTCCCTCGATTGCAACCAGTCGTCCTGTCCATGCAGCTGAAAAACACCCCCACAGCATGATGCTGCCACCACCATGCTTCACTGTTGGCTTCAGCCAAACACTAAGCATAAGTGAAAGAAATTTTTTTGTGTTCTCATTCATATTCTCTGAAAAATGGCCAAGAAATCATAAATTCTGCCAGGGTATGTAAACTTTTGAGCACAACTGTATATATATAATACGCTGCCTTTAGGGTAGACTATATATAGCTCATTCAGTATATAGAGCCAGTTCAGGCAGTGTAACAGTATATATATGAAAAAAGAAAAAATTGGTGCTGTATAAGCACCAGTTACCCCATTTAAGGATTTTTGCGGACACATTTTGTATAGTATAAAAATGTTTTATTAGTACATATTAAAAAGAGGTTATTTCATACAAATATGTATAAAAGACATACAAAGGGGCAGTAACCACAAGGTACTACATGGATACATTGAGCATGGAGTACTAATTCACAGAACATGTGCATATACAGATACCCAACTGCCATGTGAGCCAAAGGGAGGGCCTAATCCCCACTATTATGCTGGGGGAACTGGTCCAACGCTGGATCACTGGTGCAGACCTGACATGTTTCGGACTGTAACTAAGTCCTTCTTCAGAGGTACATATACATGTGTTGGGATGAGATATTCTCTAGAGTAAGAAATATATTGGTTATTAATAAACATATGTATGACAGTCACAGATAGTCTCATATTGAAAAAGCATGTGGCGTGAACAAATTGCTTAGTATACTTACTGAGTGTTTCAGATGTATTGGCTAATACCCAGGGCTGCTGTGTCCTCCTCCACTTCCGCACAAATAGTAAAATAATGATGAAGAATGGAATCTCACAAGGAGTCTTGGAACTTATATAGTAGATGAACTAAAGAGACTCTGGACATGTGGAGAGGAGAGAGCATAGGTGGGGGCAGGTTGACCCAATATAGCACAGACAAGGATCCTTCCGGCTATGGAGCTAAAAACGCTCCTGCTTTGAAGCCTCAGCTTGGCAAAAAACACAGTAGTAAGATAAAGCTGTGTAAAAAGAGAAAGTATCATAAAAGGGGGGTTCACCATATTATATCAAATAGCCAGCATATTACATAACAAAAAAGTAAAAATAGTGAATGTTTCAAGGAACAGTATGCTTTATAAATTCAGTCCCAAATGAGTGAATGCCTCTAGGTAGTACAAGGGGGTATAGAAACTTCCTATAGGAGTAGGTATTAGGATGTCTGTAAAGCACTCCCCCCTATATGTAGGAGAATGGGGAGGCCAAATCATGCAAGATCCTGTAAAATGTTTTTTCAATGTTTGTAAAAAGTAAGCAAAATCTGTTTGTGGGGCTCCATAACAGGTCCCATACAGAGTGATATGAATAAAACAATCCAATAGGAGAAACATACCTAACGTGAATATGGGGTTGAAGAGAGGCCCAGTAGTTCTGATATCAGGCAAAGGTGTCGGTCAAAGATGGCGACCTGGCGTTCCTCATGCCTTGGCTTCTCTATATGTGTCCACTCACCTAATTGGGAGTGGACACAGCTGGCTGCGCTGAGGGTACGCGCCAGGCTGACTACCGCAGATGCGGACAATCAGGCTGGTCGTGACGACCCCCCAATGACGCGGTGTGACACCACCCATCGCGATGTCGCCGACGCGCATGGAGTCCGCCTCCCTTGCGCTTCAAACTGGAGCGCAAACAAGGAGGGGGTTGCACGTTGCCACACGACCCAGGACTCCAGGAGGTGCCCGACTGGAGCCACGTCATAAGACGGGCTACCGGGATGGGCCCACGCGCGCCGGGCTGTGATATACAGGCCACCCCCTATCAACAGCCCCCAACCTCTGACATTCTCCGGGATCCAATGAGGGAAACCTCCGATGGGGAGGCCACCCAAGAACATGAGTGCAAAGTTGAAAAAGGGACCAATCAGGCCACAAACAGGGAACAGCGGAGGGGACAGCAGCCACAGGGGTCCCAATCAACACATATGAAAAAATATACACAAGAGTTAGTATGTACACAAAAAAACAAAATAATGATAATTAAAAAAAAAAAAAGAACAAAAAGGGGAAGGGAGGGGGAATGAATTCCAAAGGGAGAGAAGGAGAGGGGGAGAGAACAACAGGAACCAGATTGTTCCACATGTGGACGTTATTGCCTATAGATTTTTCTCACAGATGCCAGATGTAAAACCTGGAAGGAAAGAGACAAAATTAATAATTTCATTGAAGCCCGGTGGTATAGTGGCCTGTAGGCGATAGATCCACTTTAATTTGTGCTGTAAAAGTAATTTATTGTAGTCTCCCCCTCTGGGGTTAACCGGGGGGTGTTCGAGAGCCAAGAACCTAACCTTGGGTGTACACCTACCATGCACTAAGGCGCTGTGTCTGCCCAATGGAAGGTCCGGGTCTTTTTTAATAATACTGGTAAAGTGTTGGTATATACGTCGCCAAAATTCTACCTTTGTTTTCCCAATATAAAAAGAGCCGCATTCACATGTCATGAGGTAAATAACCCCTGATGTGCGGCAGTTCACAAAATGTTGTGCTGCAAATCTCTCCCTGTTGGGGAGGACAACCTCTTTCCATAAATTTGCAGTACTCGCATTTTCTGCAGGGAAAAGTGCCCACTACTGGGGGCTTGGACTTTCTAGTCCTTTTAAATTCACTGTGTACCAATTTATCGTGCAGGGAGGGAGCCTTTCTGTAAGTGACAAGGGGATAATCCATAACAAAAGGAGCCAACTTAGGGTCCAATTTTAGGAGATGCCAATACTTGGTATAAATATCTCGAATTTGTTGGTGTTGTGGATTAAAGGTATTGATAATTCTAGTGGGAGTACTCTTGGATGTATTTTTTGTGAGAATAGGAGGTCCTGTCTGCTTTTAGATTTTGATTTATTATATGCTTGTCTAAGGCAGGAGTTGGAATAGCCGCATTCGCATAGTCTGGTCCTAAGAATTTTAGGCTCTTTTTCAAAAAGTGCTTTGTTGGAACAGTTCCTTCTGGAACGAATATACTGGCCATAAGGAATAGACTTCTTGAGGGATGAGGGATGAAAACTAGAGGCCTCTAAAATCGTATTGCCTGAAGTTGTTTTTCTGAAAAGGTTACTAGATAGTTGACCATTCTTTTCTCTACATAGAGTGAGGTCCAAAAAAGTGATTTTGGTCGGGTGGAAATTCATTGTGAATTTCATATTAAACGAGTTATGCATGTTGATGTAGTTAAGAAACTCATTCAACAAGGACGAGGACGTCATCAATGTACCGGTGGCACGCAAGGGCGTGGTGTGTGTACACCGACGCATCCTCGTCCAGAAAAAGTAGTCTCTCCCACTCCCCCAGGTACAAGTTTGCATAGGAAGGCGCACAGCACTTGCCCATGGCAACACCCTGCACCTGGAGGTAGTGGGAGGCACAATAGCAAAAATAGTTATGTTTCAAAATAAATTCAAGGGCCTCAAAATGAACATCCTAAGTTCCCCTGCAAGTTGGTCCCTCTTACTGAGGACACCCGCAATCACCTCCAAGCCTTGGTCGTGGGGGATGGAATTGTATAAGGCCTCCACGTCAATGGCCACTAAAAAAGTAGACTAATTGACGCCCAGGCCCGCCATCGTCTGCAGGAGGTGGATAGTGTCCTTCGTGAAGGAAGGGAGTTCCTCCACTAGGGGTTGAAGGAAACTATTCACTAGTTGGCTAAGGTTTTCGGTGAGACAGCCGTTTCCTGAGACGATGGGCCTACCTGAGGGATTTAAGGGGTTCTTGTGCACGTTGGGGAGTGCATTGAAGGTAGCCTCTCTCGGGTGCGTGGTTTTGATGAATTCCCAGATGGTCTTGGTGATCACCTTGTTTCGATAGGCTTTATCCACCAGGGAATAGAAAGTTCTTTCATACATTTCAATAGTGGATTTGTGAATGGGACAATACCATTCAGAATTTTGAAGAATACTATGACACATTTGAAAGTATTGTTCATTATCTTGTATAACAACATTTCCACCCTTATCTGAGGGTTTAAATATAATTTTATCATTCTTTTGGAGGGACTTAAGAGCTCTAAATTCCCTGGGCGACAAATTTTTTGGATTTTTATCAACTATTTGTAATTCTTGAATTTCTTTAATCACCAATTTGAGAAAGGTAGCTGCAATGGGATTGGAGCTAGGTGCAGGGTATACTGTGGATCTTTTTTTGAGGGAACTTTCAGGGTTCGAGTGGGTCCCAAGGGGGACAGGAGAGTCCTCCTGGTCTGAGGATGGTATATTATCAGGAGTTGGCTGCGTTAAGCTTAAATGTTCACTCTCTGTAAGTAGCTCTGTCAGGGTTTCAATAGCTTCTAGTTCTTGTGCAGTATATTTAGGGTTAACTTGTCCATGTTGTCTAGAGTATCGGCTTTTAACCAAAAGGTTACAAATAAAGAGGTGTGTATCTTTAATGGCCTCAAATTTGTCCAAATGAGTTGTGGGACAAAAAGTTAGGCCTTTTGTAAGGACAGATGTCTCATCAGGGGTAAGTTTGTGTTGGGAGAGGTTAATAATATTCAGTGAGTTTTGGCTGGATGTGTTTTTTGGGATTTTGAGTTGCTTGTATTGTTTTGTTTTAATGCATGTGCTCGCATCTGTTCTAAAAAACCACTAGAGCGTGCTGTGTTGGGGTGCGAGGTAGAGGATAGATTGCCTTGATTTGAATTACCATGCATGGAACCCTGGGGATTTGTGTCTTGGTTGATGTAAGAGTGTGCATGTGCTGATGAAGAAGGAGACTCATCCATATCGGATGGGCCGCCATTCGATGTGTTGTTGCGACATGGTCGTTTTCTGCAGGCACTGTGTTGTGCAAAGTCATTTTGGGGAGAGGAAAAAGGAATAGTGGAATATTTGGAAAGCTCAAAGCCCCGTCTTGTTGAAACAGGGCCAACATGTGGGGAATAGCGTCCCCTTTGCTTTGGGGTTTAATCCCATCTGTAGGCCCTGTTTCCTTGAAAAGCCCTTTTGTTCCGTAGATTTTTTTTGTCTTTCTTAGTTAGGGTTTCTCAATTAAATTTTTCAATATGAACGTTAAGTTTAGTTTCCAAAGTTCCATACTCCTGATGTGTTTTGTATTTATCTAGTCCTTGGTTAAGCATTTCAATTTTTTTGTCTAATTCTAATATTTTTTTATTATATTCTTGTATTAGAAGGGACATTAGGTCATTGGAGCATTGCTTCAGGATTTTTTCCCATTGGTGTTTGAATTCTGGTTCAATTCCCTCAAAAGAGGGGAAAATTTGGACTCTTAGGCCCAGGGGGTTGATCATAACTAGAGTTGAGCGGATACCTGGATGTTCGGGTTCGGCGGGTCCAGCCGAACTTTGCGAAAAAGTTCGTGTTCGGTACAGAACTTGACCCGAACTTTATCCCGGACCCCGAACCCCATTGAAGTCAATGGGGACCCAAACTTTTCGGCACAAAAATGCCTGTAAAAAAGTCCTGGCAAGTGCTAGAGGGCTGCAAAAGGAAGTAAAATGGAGGTAAGAGTAGGACAAGTGCCCTACAAAAAAATGGGGATAGGGAAAATAACTTAAGATCAAATAAAAAAATAAAAATGGGAAGGGGGGGTGGATGTGCAGTAGGAGCCTAGAGATTGACTAGGCCGTGACCGTGGCAGTGTAGGTGATGATTTTAAAACAATAATCTGTCCCTTAGAGCAACAGCAGGAACCTGACCCTATAGGAGTAGACGATGATTTTAGAACAATAATCTGTCCCTTATAGCAACAGCAGGAACCTGACCCTATAGGAGTAGGTGATGATTTTAGAACAATAATCTGTCCCTTACAGCAGCAGCAGGAACCTGACCCTATAGGAGTAGGCGATGATTTTAGAACAATAATCTGTCCCTTACAGCAACAGCAGGAACCTGACCCTATAGGAGTAGGTGATGATTTTAGAAAAATAATCTGTCCCTCAAAGCAGTAGACTCTACCTAGTCCAGAATCAGATTGTTCCGTAATGCAGGATGAGATCTGCAATCTGTCCCTCAAAGCAGTAGTAGTAGTAATCTCTACCTAGTCCAGAATCAGATCATTCTGTAATGCAGGATGAGATCTGCAATCAGTCCCTCAAAGCAGTAGTAGCAATCTCTACCTAGTCCAGAATCAGATTGTTGTGTAATGCAGGATGAGATGTTATTATATCTGCAATCTGTCCCTCACAGCGCCGGCAGCATCCTCTCCCTACACTAGCCTGAGAGCATGTGACATGCAGCACTACGTGACTTCAGCTTATACAGAGGCTGGGTCACATGATGCACTGGCCAATCACAGCCATGCCATTAGTAGGCATGGCTGTGATGGCTTCTAAGGGCAAACCAGTGAAACGCTTGTTGATTGGCTGCCCTGCAGCTATTCAACAGGCGGGATCACATACCCGAACCCCGAACCCAAACTTTTTTTCAAATGTCTGGGTTCGGGTCTGGGTCACGGACACCCCAAAGTTCGGTACGGACCCAAACTTTACAGTTCGGGTTCGCTCAACTCTACTCATTCACTTTCGAACACTAACAATCAACATTCCAAAAAATAAAATAATATCCCTTCAGAGAGATATAAATACATTCATTTGGGCAGACAAAAAACCCAGATGCAGTAATTCTGTTATGTACAGACCACAAATTAATGGTGGCCTTGGTCTCCTTAACATATGGGATTACTACCTTGCAGTTAGACTTACACATCTCTCACAATGGTTTTCAATGGGAGAGAATATCCCCTGTCTCTTGTTTGAAACTACCTCTATACAACCATATAACTTACAAGGAATTTTATGGTCAAACAACACCCCCTTAAGAAAGATTAAAACTTGCAACACTATTATTGCACAATTATTTCAGTTTTGGACACGTCACAAAGACTCATACAACCTTATCTCAGCTGTCCCACCATTGGCATCCTTTGAAGGAGACTCTCGCTTCACTTCATCAGATTATAATGACAATACTCAGTCATTATGGCATAGTCTTGGGTTAACCAATCTACACTCTCTCACCATAAATAATAAGTTCATATCCTTTGAACAACTACAATCTAGGTATAAAATCCCACCATCAGAATATAGAACTTATACACACATCAAAGATTTCTTCTCTAAAAACTTTGACTCCTCCCTTCACCCCCCCCTTCACTCATTTTGAAAGAACATGTATCACAGCTTCAAGAGAGAAGGGCCTAATATCAAGTTTTTATAGATCTCTAAACAATTCCTCTTTACATGAGAAGACCAAATCAATGACAAAGTGGGAATTGGAATTGGAGCGCATAAAGGAATGGCAGGACATGATAAACAATCTAAGAAACTGCAACCGCTCAGTCTCTATTAGAGAAACCCCAACTAAGCTTTTCATCAGATGGTACATGACCCCATCTAAAATACACTCCTTCTACCCATCCACCTCCCCCAACTGTTTCAGAGGCTGTTCATAACCCGGCACTATGCTTCGCACCTTTTGGAGCTGTCAACATCTAAAACCAATTTGGCAACAAACCATTTCCAGAATAGTAGGTAAGAGTATCTCCCTTACACCACAAATTTGTCCCTTATATTCCACAATACCGAATATCTTGTTACCATATAACAGACTGATTCACACATTATTCAGCTCCATTCAATGGATTATAGCCTACAACTGGTATTCAACCTCTCTACCATGGTCGCAGGTCTTGTCCAGAATGGAACTCCTCAAACTCACAGAAAGAATGCATCATACTTTGTTAAATAACTTAGAAACATTTTATGAAAAATTGAGAGATTGGGATATTGTATCAGCTTAATAATAAGAATACCAATATGTGACCATTGCATACCTGCTATTTTATATAATTTTGTATTAAAAAAAACAAAAAACCTATATTGATGATTACTCTGTAATATCAACTACCTCTGGTTATGTATTTACATTACACGCTGAAATACCTGAATACGCTGAAATAAAAAAAGATCAAATACATTTTACCTTTGTAACCATTTTTAAATTTAGCACAAAATGTATATACAAGTAATACCAATAGTGTTTGCAAGAATAAAAAAAACCCACAAATATTGATAAGGTGTACACAAATATCAAGTATAACTTTAATCACCCTAACCAATATGAGCATTTGTTACAACTAACCATATGCCAAATATGACTAGGAACATCTTTAACCAATATACTGCACCTCTATAATATTCACTCAAGACAATAGATGCTTGCACTAAAAAATGGTGAAAAGAGTTGAAAAAAACTAAGGTCTCATGGAACCCATACCCATATAATGCTGCAATGATGTATTTAGGGCATCCACACAGTAGCTTCACATGTATTAGGCCTCTTGCACACTGCAGCTTGAAAAAGCTCAGTACGGCTTTTTTGTTACTGAGCTAAAATACAGACCATTAATTGTAATGTGCCTATGCACACAGGTGCGTAAACAAGCGCCATGCATTCTTCAGTAAAAAAAAATATAGAAAAATCAGCTTTTTTGGTCAGCAATCTATGCCTCATGCACGCAAATACGCACAAATGCACGCAAATGCTTAACACATTACATAGTTACATTAGTTAGTCAGGTGGAAAAAGACACCAAGTCAATTTAGTTCAACCAATAAAAAAAAAAAAAAGAAAACAAATATATATAACCATATGTAGCTAGGAGCTGGATATTTACATTTCCTGCTATCAGAAGACGATTTTGGTGTGTATTAGAAGGCAGCTGATTCCCTCTAGTGTTCCAGCTGGCTGACCTGTGACTCTGGTAATTAGAAAAAGCAAGGCATCTTTGGACATGTAATTGTTTTTGCAAGGATTCACCCCCTGGGTGCATTGAGTGAAACTACAACTACCAGCGGGCTGATGGAGGAGATTTGTGGGAGGAAAAGAGCTTTCTAGGGGAGACCATAAGAATCTAGGCTTTGGGCCTGACACACTCTAGGGATCGGCGTGGATCTGTGTGCAGAGAATCTGTTGCTGGACTCTGCAGCGATTGCGGCCTCCTTTTACAGATGGACACTGGCAGACAGTGCGACTACTCTGATCTGCAACAGTCGGAAGACCTTTCCTGTTCCATCCACCCTGCCAGGGTGACAGATCCGTGGGAGCCATGGTGTAGTGCGGTAGAGGCCAGAGACCATCCCTTGAGCCATTATCGGAGAGAGATCATCATTAGAGTTGAGCGGACACCTTGATGTTCGAGTTCGTCGGGTTAGGCAGAACCTCGTGAAACCGAACTTGACCCCGAACACCGAACCCCATTGAAGTCAATGGTGACCCCAACTTTTGGGCACAAAAATGGCTGTAAAAAAAGTCATGGAAAGGGCTAGAAGGCTGCAAAAGGAAGCAAAATGGGGGTAAGAGTAGGACAAGTGCACTGCAAACAAATGTGGATAGGGAAATAACTTAAAATCAACTAAAAAAAATAAAAATGGGAGGAGGAGGTGGATGTGGAGTAGGAGGTTAGAGGTTGACTAGGCCGTGACCGTGGCAGTGTAGGTGGAAGTGGCGGTGGTGGAGGAGGAGGAGGAGGAGGAAGAGAAGGAGATGGTAGCCAACACTGTTTTTTGTTTGTTTGGGTTTTTGTTAGAGTTGGGGTAGCCCCCAAAATATTGAGACATATTCAAAAAAAAAGAAAAAAGGATACCAATGGCTGTGTGAGGCCGGTCTAAATTTCTATTCTGCACAAGGCACAGACAAGTCTTGTGGGATCCATGCCTGGTTTATTTTAATAAAGATTAGCTTGTCCACGTTGGCTGTGGACAGGCGGCTGCGCTTCTCTGTGATAACGCCCCATGCCGTACTAAACACATGTTCAGACAATACACTGGCTGCAGGGCAGGCCAGCACATCCAAGGCATAAAGGGCAAGCTCAGGCCATGTGGCCAATTTGGAGACCCAGAAGTTGAATGGGGCAAACCCATCAGTCAGTACGTGTAGGCATGTGCACACATACTGTTCCACCATGTTGCTGAAATGCCGCCTCCTGCTAAGACAGCTGGTGGTGCTGTTTGTGGTGGTGTGCTGCTGACAAAGCTTTTCCACATTTTGGCCATGCTAACCCTGCCTTCTGAGGTGCTGGCGGTGCCACAGCTGCGTTGGTGACCTCTTCCTCCTCCTCCTCCTCTGCCTTCGCCTTGTGCTTCCACTGAGCCCCTGGTGTCATTTGGGAATGCCCTCAGCAGCACGTCTACCAGAGTGCGCATGTAGTCACGCATCTTCCGATCACGCTCCAGTGAGGGAATTAAGGATGGCACGTTGTCCTTGTACCGGGGATCCAGCAGGGTGGCCACCCAGTAATCAGCACAAGTTAAAATGTGGACAACTCGGCTGTCGTTGAGCAGGCACTGCAGCATGTAGTCGCTCATGTGTGCCAGGCTGCCCAGAGGCAAAGACAAGCTGTCCTCTGTGGGAGGTGTATCATCTGTGTACTCCGTATCCCCCCAGCCACGCTCCAGTGATGCCCACGAGCTGCGTTGGGTGCCACCCTGCTGTGAACACGGTTCCTCCTCCTCCTCCTCATCATCCTCATCCTCCTCATCGTCCAGAACTGTCCCCTGGCTTGAAAACTTTTGACCTGGCCTATGCTGGTGTAGGAACCCACCCTCTGAGCCACTTGTGAAGGACTGGCCTGATAACCGTGTAAATGACTCCTCTTCCTCCTCCTCCTGTGCCACATCCTCTTCCATCATCGCCCGAAGTGTTTTTTCAAGGAGACATAGAAGTGGGATAGTAACGCTGAGAGCAGCGTCGTCGGCACTGGCCATTTTGGTGGAGTACTCGAAACACCGCAATATGGTACACAGGTCTCGCATGGAGGCCCACTCGGTGGTGAAGTGGTGCTGTTCCACAGAGCGACTGACCCGTGCGTGCTGCAGCTGAAACTCCACTATTGCCTGCTGCTGCTCGCACAGTCTCTCCAGCATGTGCAAGGTGGAGTTCCACCTTGTGGGCACGTCGCATATGAGGCGGTGAGCGGGAAGGCCGAAGTTCCGCTGCAGCGCAGACAGGCGAGCAGCAGCAGGGTGAGAACGCCAAAAGCGTGCACAGACGGCCCGCACTTTCTGCAGCAGCTCTAACATATCCGGGTAGTTTTTTTAGAAATTTCTGCACCACCAAATTCAGCACATGCACCAGGCAAGGGATGTGCGTCAAACCGGCTAGGCCCAGAGCTGCTACGAGATTTCGCCCATTATCGCACACCACCAGGCCGGGCTTGAGGCTCAGTGGCAACAACCACTCATCGGTCTGTTGTTCAATACCCGTCCACAGCTCCTACGCAGTGTGGGGTTTATCCCACAAACATATCAGTTTTAAAACAGCCACCCATGGATGTGCTGAAGTGGTGGTGAAGGTGTTACACTGAGCGGATGAGGAGGTGGTAGAGGAGGAGGAGGAGGAAGCGCAGTAGGAGGAGGAGGCAACAGGAGGCAAAGAGAAATGCGCTGCAATCCTGGAAGGACATGCGCCAAACAGCAAGCCGCCTCAGGCTCACCCGCCACTACATTTGCCCAGTGTGCAGTTAGCGAGATATAGCGTCCCTGCCCGTGCTTACTGGTCCCCGTATCAGTGGTTATGTGGACCTTGCCACAGATGGCGTTGCACAGTGCACACTTGATCTTGTCCCCGACTTGTTTGTGCAGGGAAGGGATGGCTCGCCTAACATTTATGCCTTGCTTCAGGCTCTGATTGCACAGCGTGCAAACCACTAGAGTCTTGTCGTCAGCACATTGTCTGAAGAACTGCCACGCCGGGGAATTCCTTTGAGCTGCCTTTGGTATGCTAGGTCCCTGGGTGCAGTGGGTAGTAGCAGGCGTACTGTCTAGGGGACGGTCGCTCCGCTTTTGCAACCTGCTTCCTCTTTTGCTGTGCTGGTGCCTCTGTGCGACCACAACCTCTTCCTCCAAACTGCACACATCACTCGCATGACCTTCATTCCATGTGGGGTCTAGGACCTCATCATCCTCCACATCATCTTCCACCCACTCTTCACCACTGCCCTCCTTGTCAGTCTGCACATTGGAAAACCGCAGCAGTTGGCACCTGTGTTTCATCATCATCAGAGACGTGCTGCGGTGGTGTTTCCATGTCCTCATCCTGAAACGGAAGTGGTTGAGCATTGGTGCACGCAATGTCTTCCACTTCTGGGGCAGGGCTATGTGGATGACCCACGGAAAGCACACCAGCAGAGTCATCAAAAAGCAGAAGAGACTGCTGCATGACTTGGGGCTCAGACTGCTTGGCTGATTTACAAGGGGCTGAGGTGAAAGACAGATGGCCATGGGGTTCAGGTGCCAACTCTGAGCTTTCATCAAGGGACCGGGTGGGAGACAATGTGAAGAAACTGGAGGCATTGTCAGCCACCCAATCTACTATCGCCTGTACTTGTTCTGGCCTCACCATTCGTTGAGCGGCAATCGGGCCTACCATATAACGTTGAAGGTTCTGTCGGCTACTCGCACCTGAGGAAGGTGTTTCACTTGTGCGTGTAGCTGGCACAAATCGACCACGTCCTCTCCTTGCAACAGGAACTTCACCAACACCAGCAGCACCACGACCATGACCACGACCAGGTCCCTTATTTGACTCTCTCCTCATTCTGGACATAAATGTACTATGTAGCACTATTTATTAATACAAAAAAAAAGAATAATAAATTATTATTCTTATTTTTTTTAACAAAAGAAAATTGTAGATGCACTTTTTATTTTTGTGCAAGAAATGAACCGCTCACACCAGCAGCAGGAACCTCTCCCTACACCAGTATGAGATGATTTTAGAGCGATAATCTGTCTTTCACAGCACCGACAGGAACCTGTCCCTACTGCAGTATGAGATGATTTTAGAACGATAAACTCTCCCTCAAAGCACCAACAGGAACCTGGCCCTAATGCAGTAGTAGTTGTTTTTAGAACGATAAACTCTCCCTCAGAGCAGCAACAGGAATCTGGCCCTATTGCAGTAGTAGTTGTTTTTAGAACGATAAACTCTCCCTCAGAGCACCAACAGGAACCTGGCCCTATTGCAGTAGTAGTTGTTTTTAGAACGATAAACTTTCCCTCAAAGCACCAACAGGAACAAGGCCCTAATGCAGTAGTAGTTGTTTTTAGAACGATAAACTCTCCCTCAGCGCACCAACCAGAACCTGGCCCTATTGCAGTAGTAGTTGTTTTTAGAACGATAAACTCTCCCTCAAAGCAGCAACAGGAACAAGGCCCTAAGGCAGTAGTAGTTGTTTTTAGAACGATAAACTCTCCCTCAAAGCACCAAAAGGAACCTGGCCCTAATGCAGTAGTAGTTATTTTTAGAACGATAATCTCTCCCTCAAAGCACCAACAGGAACCTGGCCCTATTGCAGTAGTAATTGTTTTTAGAACGATAAACTCTCCCTCAAAGCACCAACAGGAACAAGGCCCTATTGCAGTAGTAGTTGTTTTTAGAACGATAAACTCTCCCTCAGAGCACAAACAGGAACCTGGCCCTAATGCAGTCGTAGTTGTTTTTAGAATGATAAACTGTCCCTCAGAGCACCAACAGGAACCTGGCCCTAATGCAGTTGTAGTTGTTTTTAGAAGGATAAACTCTCCCTCAAAGCACCAACAGGAACCTGGCCCTAATGCAGCAAGATTTTTGTTAATGATGACGTTATCCCGGTCCAAG
>BLSH010198986.1:42942-56436 GCA_018402905.1 Glandirana rugosa | reverse complement strand
TCCCTATCCCCATTTATTTGTAGGGCACTTGCCCTAGTTTGAAGATGATTTTAGAACAGTTATATGGCTTCTACCGTTCATTAATACTTTTCAGACACAGTTTGAAGATGATCCACATTCACCTCCATTTTTGCTTTTTTTATGTTTTTATTTTTTTAAAAATATTTAAAGTTATTTCCCTGTCCCCATTTTTTTGTAGGGTGCTTGCCCTACCCTTACCCCCATTTTACTTCCTTTTGCAGCCCTCTGGGGCTTTCCAGGACTTTCCTACAGCCATTTTTGTGCCTAAAAGTTCGGGTCCCCATTGATTTCAATGGGGTTCGTTGTCCGTGCGATCGTTCGGGTTCCGTCCGGACCCGGACCCGGACTTTGTCCCGAGGTTCGGACGGACCAGCAGAACCCGAACTTCCAGGTGTTCGCTCAACTCTAGTCTTTTTTCATAAATATAATAAAAAATAAAGCTCTATTTGCGTGAAAAATAATTATATAAATTTTATTTGGGTACAGTGTTGCAATTGCCAGTTAAAGTATCGCAGTGTCGAATAGCAAAAAATGCCCTGGTCATGAAGAGGGTAAAATCTTCCAGAGCTTAAAGTGATAGTAAAGTCTTATTTTTAACTTGTACCTACAGGTAAGCCTATAATAAGCAGTGATGGCTAGTGGTATATTTTTACCCACCCTGGTCATCTCCAGGTCACCTTTTCATTTGTTCGCTATTGTCACACAAGTGGGTGCACTGCACCCAGAGCCCACCCTTTTTTTGAGCCTATTAGAGCCTTTGTAATCCATGTGTCCTGCACCCTGCATGTAGATTAGGGGGCTGGACCATGGATAGGGGGGGCTTACCTATAGGTACAGTGAATATCTCATAACACAGTTTAGAAGATATTCACACTACATGCAGCCGGTGACGTCACCGGCGTATGTGCTCTGAAGGGACAGCATACCCGTGCCATCCCTGCAGAGCTTCATGCCGTGGCCACAACTCCCACACATAAGTCACATGTGGGAATGACTCCATCATGGCTCAGCCAATCAGAAGGCCAGAGCACTCAAACCCGAAACGAAGACTGGGTGAAGATGGAAGCCCTGTCAGCGGTGACAGCGCACTACTGGAGGGCTTCGTTCAAAGGTAAGTATTACATAATGTGCTAGTATGCAATGAATACTAGCACATTATGCCATTGTCTTGCAGGTTTTTTTATTTTAAAAGGTGTGCTACCGTTTTAAGTGGTTAAAGTAATTGTGCACAAATAAAGGTAATAATAATGTAACAGACAGTATTCTTTAACCAGTTCAGCCCCGGAAGGGTTTGTCCCCTTAATGACCAGGCCATTTTTTGCGATACATCACTGTGTCGCTTTAACTGACAATTGCGTGGGCATGCGATGCTGTACCCAAACAAAACTGACGTCCTTTTTTCCCCACAAATAGAGCTTTCTTTTGGTGGTATTTGATCATCTCTGTGGCTTTTATGTTTTGCGCTATAAACAAAAAGCAACAATTTTGAAAAGAAACCATTTTTTTTTACTTTTTGCTATAATACATATCCAAAATAAATATATAAAAAACTAATTTATTCATCAATTTAGGCCGATATGTATTCTTCTACATATTTTTGGTAAAAAAAAAAATCACAATAGGCGTATATTTATTAGTTTGCACAAAAGTGATCGCGTCTACAAACTATGGGATAGATTTAAGGGACTTTTATTTATTTTTTCTTGTTTTTACTAGTAATGGCGGCGATCTGCGATTTTTACGGCAGACAAATCTGACTCCAAATGACACTTTGGGGACCAGTGACATTAATACATTTATCAGTGCTATAAAAATGCAGTGATCAATGTAAAAATGACACTGGCAGGGAAGGGGGTTAACACTAGGGGGCGATCAAGGGCTTAATTGTGTTCCCTCAGCATGTTCTAACTGTAGAGGGGATGGGCTGGCAGGGACATGACAGAGATCACTGTTCCCGATTACTGGGAACAGTAGATCACTGTCATATCCTCTGTCAGAACGGGGATCTGCCTTGTTTATATTGGCAGGTCCCCATTCTGCCTTTGTACTAGGCGATTGCAGGTCTCCGGCAGACATCAAGTCCCCCCGACCCGTGTGCACGCTCACGCAGCGGGCGCGAGTGCTGCCGGCAGTGCGCTCCCACCCGGAACTGCTCCAGCGTGAGCTGCCGTACGACTATGGCGATTAGTGCAGGAGAGCCGACCTGCTGGGTATAACGGCGGCAGCTGGTCAGCAAGCGGTTAAATAAAATTGTACCTTTTAAAAAATATTTTATTTGCGGTCATATGTATGCAGCCTCTCTTTATGTTTATCTCTCCAAAGTGGGGGTATGTCTCTGTTAGAAGGTGGGCAGAGTAACCGGCTAGTAAACATGTGCAAAAAACGATCAACCAGTCTGAATTTTGTTTGAAGAAATGGCTGGTTGTTAAGCAGTGGGCCAGGAAGCCGCCCGCCCTCGTCCTTAACACAATGAGTCATCATCTTCATCAGCTGGCTTCCCCACTGACAGATGAATGAAAGATAAAGAATTCCGGCAATTGCCCGGCAATAGAAAAAAAAAACGGCATAGGGTCCACCCCCCAGTCCATACCACACCCTTTGGCTCTAGTATGGGTTTTAAGGGGATCCCCACGCCAACATTTAAAAAATATACGGCGTGGGGTCCCCCCCAAAATTCATATCAGACCCTTATCCAAGCATGCTGCCTGGCAGATCAGGAAAGGGGGGCGAGCGAGTGCCCCCTCCTGAATCATTCCAGGCTACATGTCCTCAACATGGGGGGTGGGTGCTTTGGGGTAGGGGGGGTCTGCGCCCCCTACCCCAAAGCACCTTGTCCCCATGTTGATGGGGACAAGGGCCTCTTCCCGACAACCCTGGGCAGTAGTTTCAGAGTACTGGTGGGGGGCTTATCGGAATCTGGAAGGGGGCCCCCAGATCCCGCCCCCTATGTGAATGGGTATCGGATGTATCGTACCCATACCCATTCACCAAAAAAGTGTCAAAAAGTAAAAATCACAAAACTTTATTAAATAAGTGTCCCGCAATGTAATCTACCATCAGTGATGCCGCCCGATGGACCTGAAAAATAGCAAAAAGTCAAAAAGCGTTTTGACTGTATAAGAGGCTAGCCGCCGTAAGCTATCTCTTCATTTTGACAGCTCTTATATAGGCAAGGGCGGGGCCACGCGCTTACGTCACCCAGTGGCACCGCCCCTACCTGACGTCACGTGACATCTGCCAGGCTACGTAATCGGATAAGGGTCTGGTATGGACTTTGGGGTGGACCCCACGCCGGTTTTATTTCTAATTTTTTGCGTGGGGTTCCCCTTAAAATCCATACCAGAACCGAAAGGACCTGGTATGGACTGGGGGGTGACCCTATGCTGTTTTTTAACATTTTTCAATTGCTGGGCAATTGCCACAATTCTTTATCTTTCCTTTGCTCCCTTTCACACTTGTGCGAGTTGTCCTGCGATTTGGGACTGCAAAGTCTCATGACAAGTCGATCCCCATTATTTCCAATGAGTACCATTCATATCTGTATGACTTTCAAGTCGTACCGACTTCAAAGTAGTCCCTGCATTACTTTGGTCCAACTTTGATGCAACTTGAGGTCCATAGACTTCAATGTTAAACCCTCAAAGTTTCATGCAAATCGCATCTAAATAATATAGATGCGATTTCTCTACTACTTCTGTACGACTTTGTAATATGTTTTCATTGAGCCAAAGGTGGAATACAGTCAGATCAAAGTCATACTGATCCCAAATCGCGTCAAAATTGCAGTAAAATCGCTGCAAAATCGTAGTAAAATCGGGTCGTACAAGTGTGAAAGGGGCCTCTGTCAGTGGGGAAGCCAGCTGACAGATAATGACTCATTGTTGTTAAGGACGCGGGCAGCCAACTTGCCAGCCCCCTGCTTAAAGCGGAGTACCACCCAAAAGTGGAACTTCTGCTTTAAGTGCTGGCGACCCCCTGACATGCCACAATTGGCATGTCATTTTTTTGGGGGGGGAGCGAGTACCCTGTTTTCACAGGGTCCCAGCTCCCACTTCCACCCCTGGCACCGCGGCACCAGAAGGAAGTTTGCCTCTCCCCCCTCCCTCCCTGCAATCTTCTGGGACACATCACAGGTCCCAGAAGATTGCCCGGCCATACACAACATGCAGCCCGGCTCGCGCATGCAAAGTGCGCGTCTGGCTGTGAAGCCACAGCCGGCTGCCCACAGCTGTAATGCCGGCACCATGAGAGGAGGGGGAGAGGAGCGAGGGGGAGAGGAGCAAGGCATCGGGCGGCTGCATCGCTGGACCTTGGGAAAGGTGAGTGTCTGTTTATTAAAAGTCAACAGCTAAACTTTTTGTAGCTGCTGACTTTTAAAAGGGTGGAACTCCGCTTTAACAACCAGCTATTTCTTCACACAGAATTCGGATCGATTGATCGTTTTTCAACTGATCCGAATTCTAATCATTCTGAAAACCTGGAATTCATTAGAAAATTAATAAATGTAACACATTTCAACAAAAACAAAACAAAACTTAGCAAAAACAAAAACTAAACAAATTCCGAAACCAAACAAAACGAATTACATAACGAAACGAAATTAGAAACATGACAAATCTATCTGAAACAAAACAAATTTTTCTGTTCTGCACATGTCTACCGGCTAGTAGGCAGGCAGAGTGATGTCACACACAGCGGGAAATATGTTCCCCATCTGTGTGTGCTTTCAGCTTGGTCAGCGAGGGTTCTGTTGAAAGCCACTTTTAACCAACATAGTAGGGCTGGGCAGAGGGAATGGCAGACAAACTACAGAGATACAGACATGCCATGAACTGGCACAGTGTCCTGTACGTCCAACTAGGAGCAACAGATACGACTATGCCAGCACAGATGTGCTTCCATGCTTGTCAGGGACAGAATGGCACAGCAGCGAAGCAAATAGTACGATCTGGCAGGTATTTAAGAAAAAATAAGGACCTCACAAAAAGATTAAATGAAAAAAACAAAAAACATGAAAACATATGAATATGAAATGTATTTTTGTGGTAATATACAGTTTAATATGGGATATTGCATGTGAACATTTTGTATTCTTACAATCATCCAGAAAGTGGAGCTCAGAGCATCTTTTCACATGTTTACTGGTCAATCCTGATGTGCTGACAAAAGCTACATTAACAAAAAAAAACACAAACAGTAGGGAATATTACTTTAAATAAGCTTGCAAGTGTGACAAAGGATCAGTTCAGTGCTAGATTTTTTTTCTGTTTGACTGTAATGTTCCTTTAAACTAGAAACCCTGAACATACTCCAACTCCAACACCATCTCATATATTCTGTTCTGCCATTATGCTACCGCTGTTTGTAGCTTATTTTGTTATTAAGATATTTTATTGATAAAAAAGTACTAAGGCACATTCAAATGTATTCCGATATTTTTACATATGCAAATACATTGCTCATATATTTGAATAGATCTGAATGCATTTGAATTACATTGCCATACAATTTGATTATTGTCTCTTTTATTCCAGTAAAAAAATATACTCCTAAATATAAAAAAGGAGGGACACTGAATAAATAACCTATTGCTTTTATTGATGCTACAATAGTTAAAATGACACTAAACTCTGACTAAAAAAAATCTATTCAAGTACTTATTCTTAAGTCAACTTTACCTATAAATGTTAGAATCAAGTTACAGGCAGTCCCCGGGTTACAAACAAGATAGGGTCTGTAGGTTTGTTCTTAACCAGTTCAGATCTACGCTATAGCCAAAAGACAGCTACAGCGCGGCTCTGAAATGCCCGGAGGACATCTATGGACGTCCTCCTTTGTGCATGCTTCCTGTGCGCACTCGCAGCCTGCGGCGGTGCGCTCTCGTGGCCGCCGCACGCTGCGCGGGCGTGCCCGCGGGTCGGGCAGACTCGACGTCCGCTCGAGACCCGCCAATCACCATTAGCAGCTGCAGAACGGAGAACCGCCAATGTAAACACAGCGGTTCACCATTCTGTGAACGGGACATGACAGATCTACTGATCCCTGTCACTGGGATCAGTTAGATCTGTTATGTCCAGACCAGCCCCCCACAGTTAGAACACACCCAGGGAACACAGTTAACCCCTTCACTGCCCCCTGCAGGTTAACCCCTTCACTGCCAATGACATTTACACAGTAATCAGTGGATATTTAAATTTCTGATAGCTGTATAAATGTCATTGGTCCCAAAAATGTGTCAAAAATGTCCAACATGTCCGCTGCAATATCGCAGTCCTGATAAAAATCACAGATCGCCGCCATTACTAGTAACAAAAAAAATTGGAAAAAAGCCATAAATCAATTCCCACAGTTTGTAGACGCACTTACTTTTGCGCAAACCAATCAAAATATGCAGATTGCAATTTTTTATGATGTAGAAGAATATATATCGGCCAAAACTGATTTTTTTGGGATATTTATTATAGCAAAAAAGTAAAAAATTTTTTTTAAATCTTCGCTCTTTGTTTGTTTATAGCGCAAAAAATAAAAACCGCAGAGGTGATCAAATACCACTAAAAGAAAGCTCTATTTGTGGGAAAAAAAATTATAAAAATTTTGTTTGGGTACAGCGTTGCACGGCCGCGCAATTGTCATTCAAAATGCAACAGCGCTGAAAGCCTAAAATTGGTCTGGGCAGGAGGGGGGTTTAAGTGCCCAGTAAGGAAGTGGTTAAGTTGAATTTGTTTGTAAGTCAGAACAGGTACATTTTTTAAGTGTAGCTTCAGCCAAAAAAACATTTTTAAGCTTTTTGGATAGCATAGGGAAGGGTTAACACCCCTGTAATGTTTGTTTTGCTGTCTATGTTTCTGTTCAGAAGATTTCACCTCACTTCCTGTCCCAATGATAATTGGATTTTGAAAATTTTGGGTTGTTGTGGAACCAAAGATTGGTGATAAAGTTTCAGTGGAGACACCTTTTTCCCATAATAATTCTTACAGGAGTGAATTTCCTTTCCTAGGGGGAGATTTCCTCTCACTTCCTGTTGTCTCCCTCCGTTTGTAAGTAGGAGTCGTTTGTAAGTCGGATGTTTGTAACTAGGGGACCGCCTGTATATTATATGCATTCAGGAAAGAATCCAGGCCAGTTTACTAATTTGGACAGAACCAGCTCTTGCGGGAGTCTATTCCACATTTTCAAAGCTCTTACTGTGAAGAAACATTTCTATATTTGGAGATGAAATCTCTTTTCCTCCAGACGTAAAGAGTGCAGAAAGCATTGAAGAACACAGAGGGCGTCTAGGCCTAGCACATTATCCTCAATAGATGTTTTTATTCAATAAAATAGACATACATATACTCACAAACCAGTACTTGTCTCATAGCATTATCATAAAATCATCTGCTTAAATCTATATGCGAAAATCCACAACACTTGTAGTCACAACGGCTAACGCGTTTCAAGGTTTCCCTCTTCTTCAGAGCCTACCGAACATGTTCATTTCACATACTTATAAATGGTATACTCACTCAAATGGTAGGACTCCTTTATGGGTCAATCTCATCATTTTTATAGTGACCAATGCGATCAAAAGGTGGGTAGATAGGTTAAGGCCCCCTTCACACTTGTGCGACCTGAAAGTCGTTCAATTTTGTATATAACTAATTCCTGACAAGGGAGAGAGGTGCCTCTAATTATAGAGTTTTAAAATCAATTTTATTAGCTTACAAAGTGCCAACTCACATTTAAGTTGAATAAAACAGGCACATCTGTGGGGGAGACATCCCAAGAGTAATAAGCAATGAGCAGGTCCTCTGTTCCTCCGCTGCAGTTTCTGAAGGCACTGTGGGCCCGCTGTTCCCCGTAAAGTTGAAAACACGGCCGTGCTGGGGGGAGAAGCCAGAATGATGCTTGGCATGCAGGTTGCAGGGCGGCGAGGAATGATGACGTCACCAATGTGCGTCGCGTTTCCAAGCATGTGCCCTGTGTATGTTGTGGCAGTCGCGCTCCTTCATTCCTTTCTCTCTGTTGTCATCCTCAGCTCTTCTGGAATCCAGGCTTCTATTCCCACATGATGGCAACCGTTAAAGTATGGACTTCCTTTTAAAAAATTATTATTAACCTATGTTTGTGCTTTTTTTGCTTGTTGTATTACTAATTTCTGACCGGTTATACACTGATCGGAATCAAATATCAGTAAACCTTATGATTTTAGATGATTAGATGATTTTATGATAATGCTATGACACAAGTACTGGTTTGTGAGTATATTCATTTCTATTTTATTAAATAAAAACATGTATTGACGATAATGCGCTAGGCCTATGCACCCTCTGTGTTCTTCTATGCTTTCAGTTCATTCGGACTCCCCCAGTGTTTGGAAGGTGTGCATTATCCACATATACTAACATGTCAAGATAAGAGTCTGGTAACACGTTGGGACTTACCACATAGTGCAGGAGAGTGAACAATTTGAGATGCTCTGAAGGTAAAGAGTGCCCCCTTGTCCTCTGTGATGGCCTTAAATTGAATAACTCAACACCAAATTCACTATTTGGACCACTTATATATTTGTACATGTTCATCATATCCCCCCTTAACCACTTATCGATGTAATGCGGAAGGTTGGCTCTAGTGCGCGAAACACCGTAACTGTATGTCATTTTGTGGAATAGCCACTGGGGGGCATGCGTGTGCCGCTGGAGGCGCAATCACGCACTGATTGGACACAGGGGATGACCATCAGCGGGTCCGATAGACCCAATGTCTGCCAGCCACCTGCAATTGTTTCCCAGAGAGGCAGAACGGCGATCTGCCTATAGTATGTAAACAAGGCAGATCGCCGTTACGACAGGGAAGAAGATAGAGATCTTGTGTTCCTGCTAAGCCTTCCAGGTGATTTGTAATGATTTGTACAGGGGCAAAACGATATCTCCCTCTCTGGAGTCTATACTTCTCTTAACTTCTTTGTGCTGAGCACACGCAAATATGCAGCCTCTTGGCGGCCAGGCCTTGCTGCTGAGCATCCGAGTATTTGCATGCAATAGAGCCGATAGAGCTGTGTCGAGAGCACACATCCTGCACCCTCGTGCCACAGTTACCGGCGGCTAACAGAAACCTCCCATTCGCTGCTTGAAAATGTAAGGTCTTTGATATTGAAACACCAAAGTTTTACTCCTTTGCTGCAGTGTATGCATAGCCAAAATGTTTCTTTTTAGTTTGGGGTAGAGCAGGGATGGCTTATAACTGCTTTCAGTTCACTTTTAGCTGCTCGTGTTTCATTGGGGAAATTTCCCTTCACTTCCTGCCCCAGAGACACAACAGGAACTTAAAAGAATCCCCTCATAGACAGTTGTCGTCAGAACAGGTGTCTCCATTGGAAGATTTATTCTCACCCCTTGTTCTGGTTACAAATTTTAGTGAAAATGGCTACCAAAACAAATATGGGGGGGGGGTCTCTCCAGCAGGATTGCAAGCAATAATACAAATTTGACAGGGGTTCTCATCCTTCAGTACTGTATCCAAGGTGTTAATAGGAGGTGGGACAATTTTTAAGATTAAATACTTTTATCCTGGAATTCCACTTTAGGTTTGATGGCATGTATCAAAAACAAAACTCACCTTAGACTTATATCCTTGCATTAAATTACTTTGGTATATTTATTCTCAGATTGGTATTTTACAACAAGTATATTGATTTAGTACTTTACCTATGTTAAATGTTGATTTACAGGTAAGATTGGATTTTTTTAGTAATGCACTTGGTTAGGACCAGACCCCTGTGTGCCGGTCTCTTTGTTTTCTATGTACTATGTTTTATATGACCTATGTCTTGTGCTCCTAAGCAATATCCTTTTCCTCCTGGGCACTGCAGTTATAGGAAACAACTGATGGTCAGGTTGAAAATTTAAGTCAACTGCTCCTTTAGTGTCAGCACGCAAAATGCCATTGGTAACATCTGCCTATTATAGACACAGGTGTGTGTGCAGTATGTAAGATAAATTCGTGTCCCAATAATTGTGGGTTGGATGGGGATAAGATACCTTGTGGTGCATGGTATCGGCCTCTGTGAGTGGCCCAGATACCACGTGATCACAGTGAGATCAATATCGCAATATCTCATAGTAAACAATAGTCATGAATGGAATCCATTTATGACATCATTGTTAACTACCGCGCGTGATCTGTGATTGGTCACCAGTGATCATATGGTACCTGGGCCAATCACAACCTCCTGTTCCATGTGATAGCTGTGGCCCAATCACATCATTATAATAGTAAGAAATAGGGCTGATTTACTAAAACTGGACAGTGTAAAATCTGGTGCAGCTCTGCATAGAAACCAATCAGTTTCTAACTTTAGCTTGTTCAATTAAGCATTGAAAAAAAACCTGGAAGCTGATTTGTAAGTAAATCAACCCCAATGAGTCATGAATTAAAGCCATTCATGACAGTTTAAATTGCATGTGTCAAACACAAGGCCTACGGACTGAATGCAGCCCACCAGGTACTTTCATACGACCCTCGCACCCAGGGGGAGAGTTGGAAATGAGATGTGGACAGCCTGTGAAAGAGAGCTGAACCTTGTACACTGTGCATAGTACACCTCTAAATCCTGCACTCTATGTAGCGCACTCCTCAACCCTGCACTCTGTATGCAGAGCACTCCTGAACCCTGCACTCAGTATCAAGTGCACCCCTGAACTCTTCCCTCTGTATGCCGCGCATCCCTGAACTCTGCACATAACATACTCCCGGTATTTATTGCCACATTAAGATCCATCCCTTGTTAGTGAAGTTTGGCCACACCCACTGTTCAACGCAGTTCGGCAGTGGTTGAGTTTCTCTAAGAAAAAAAGCCCTGTATACATGTATATATTCTTACAAATACAACTGGCCCTTTGAGGACAACCATAATACTGATGGGGCAATAAAATTGAGTTTGACACCCCTGGCTTAAATGATTGCTGGTACAGTGATCATAACTGTAACAAGCAATCACAATGAAGAATAAAAACAAAGCAAAAACCCTGATTACCCCCTCCCCAAATTAGTACAGTGTCACTATGGTGACACTAAACTACTCTGATGACAGTATGTAAAAAAAAAAAAAATGTAAAAAAAGAAAAAAAAATTGGATTGAATAAAAAACGATTATTTTTTTTTTACATACTGTCAACAGTCAGTGTCCCTGATCACCACCACACCAGTCATACGATGCTGCTGTACTGCACAGGTGACAGTATGTAAAAAAAAAAAAAATGTGGAAAAAAAATACATTGTATTCAATTTTCCAAACAATTTTGATAAAAAATTACAACTTTAAAAAACTTGCCATGTCTCTTATTACATACCTTGGAATCTCTGCTTTCCAAAAAGGGGTCATTTGTACTGTCCTGGCATTTTAGGACCTCAAGAAATGAACTAGGCAGTCAATAAATTAGGATTGATCAATTTTCAAATATACTGTATATACTTTAGTTTGTAGACTCTATAACTTTCACACAGGCTTGATAATGAACACTGATTTGGGTTATTTTTACCAAGGAAATATAGCAGACTACATTTTGGCCTAAATGGTAAAGAAAGATTATTTGTTTGCAAAATTATACAACAGATAAATGTGTTTTTCATAGTTCTCTGTATTTTTTTAATTTATATAGCAACAAAATAAAAAACACAGTGGTGATTAAATACCACCAAAAGAAAGTTATATCTGTGTGAAAAAAAATGATACATTTAATTTGCATACATTGATGCATGACAATTGCCAGTTAAAGTAGCGCAGTGCTGAATAGCGAAAAATGCCCAGGTCATGAAGGGTGTAAAACCTTCCAGAGGTCAATTGGTTAAAAACACACAAGACCAATAAAAAAAGGATTTTTAATACCAAAATGTTGGCTTACTTTAAACTATGTCCACATACAGTATAGTATGCACTCAATACTTAGTCAGGGGCTCCTTTTGCATGAATTACTGCAACAAAGTGACGTGGCAAGGAGGCGATCAGCCCGTGGCACCGCTGAGGTGTTATGGAAGCTGAGGTTGCTTTGATAATGGCCTTCAGCTTGTTTGCATTGTTGGGTCTGGTGGCTTCCTCTTGACAATACCCCACAGATTCTCTATGGGGTTTAGGATATGCAAGTTTTCTGGCCAATCAAGCACAGTGATACCATGATCATTAAACCAGGTATTGGTACTTTTGGTAGTGTGGGAAGGTGCCAAGCCCTGCTGGATAATGAAATCAGCATCTCCATAAAGATGGTCAGCAAAGGCAAGCATGAAGTGCTCTAGAATTTTCTGGTAGAGGGCTGTGCTGACTTTGGGCTTGATGAAACAGTTGACCAACACCAGCAGATTACATGGCTCCCTAAATCATCACAGGTTATGGAAAATGTTGCATTTCATTTGGCAATCAAGGTCCCAGAGTCTGGAGGAAGAGTGGAGAGGCACAGAATCCAAGTTACATGAGGCCCAGTGTGAAGTTTCCACATTCAGCGATGATTTAGGGAGCCATGTCATCTGCTGGTGTTGGTCAACTGGCCTACTAGGAAATTCTAGAGCACTTCATGCTTCTCTCTGCTGACCAGCTTTATGGAGATGCTGATTTCAATTTCCAGCAGGACTTGGCACCTCCCCACACTGCCAAAAGTACCAATACCTGTTTAATGATCATGGTATCACTGTGCTTGATTGACCAGCAAACTCGCCTGACCTAAACACCATAGAGAATCTGTGAGGTATTGTCAAGAGGAAAATGAGAGACACCAAACCCAACATGCAGATGAGCTGAAGGTCGCTATCAAAGCAACCTGGGCTTCCATAACACCTCAGCAGTCCCACAGGCTGATCACTTCCATGCCACGTCGTATTGATGCAGTAATCCATGCAAAAGGAGCCCCAACTAAGTATTGAGTGCATACTATACTGTACATGGATATACTTTTCAGTAAGCCAACATTTCTGTATTAAAAATCTTTTTTTTTTTATTGGTCTTATGTAATATTGTAATTTTGTGAGATATTGAATTTTGGGTTTTCACTAGCTGTAAGCCATAATCATCAAAATTAAAAAAAGAAATGCTTGAAATATATCACTCTGTGTGTAGCACATCTATATAAAATATATGAGTTTCACTTTTTGGATTGACTTACTGAAATAAGTTAACTTTTTGATGATATTCTAATTGTATGAGATGCACATGTATATCCACTTCCCGACCGCCGTATGCAGAATGACGGCCGGGAAGTGGCTGAGTTATCCTGACTGGACGTCATATGACGTCCTCAGGATAACAAGCCGCCGCGCGCCCGCAGTATACTGCAGGTCAGTCCTATTGAGTCGGTGAAGGGCCGGCAGTAAGACGTATGCCGCCAGCCCTTCACCTATATGTACACGTAGAGTATGTTAATCTTATAGTAGTTTTTCAATTGAATAAAGTCATTCAGTTAGGTTTTTCACTTTGAGTATATAAAATATATCTACACGATGTGTGTC